>CAHIKZ030002088.1:335000-462218 GCA_903632075.3 Acanthosepion pharaonis | reverse complement strand
AAAAATATTAATAGGAACACCGGATTATATTTACTGTTCTTTCTTTTTTTTTCTTTATTTATATATATATATATATATATATATATATATATATATATATATATATAACTGAAATCCTACCAACAGAAAAAATGAAAAGAATATCATCTATGGCAAACGAGTAAAACAGAAAAGCAAAACAACTTGGCCAAAATGAAATTTAAAAAAAACAACAAAAAAAAAAAAAAAAAAAAAATGGGAGGACAAAGTGTTGCATGGCAAAAAACGAAAGAAGCAGATGTGGACCCGGAAAAAAAACACATCAGTGCCTGAGGAGCACCGGGTTGAAAGCTGTGACAGAAGGCCTCATTATTGAAGCTCAGGGCCAAAGCTTTGCAAGCAGATAAATGATTAGTATGACAACAACAACAACCACAACTACCACAATAATAATAATAATAATAATAATAATAATAATAACGATTGAAACTAATAGGCCGGACGTAATTGTCAAAAACTGAAAAGAAAAAAAAAAAAAACTCGCCTACTAATTGATATGGATTTCCCAGCGGAATGTAAGCTGACAATCAAGGAATTTGAAAAAACTATCAAAGTATAAAACCCTGATAATCTTAATATAAAAAATGAGGAAATTAAAAACAAGAATAGTACGAGTCATAGTAGGAGCGCTTGGAATGATAAAAAAAGGAAAACAACACATTGAAAAAAAAATCCCTAGAAATCCCAGCTAAAGAGAAATACAAAACAATTATCTTGATAATTACAGCATACACAATAAGAACAACTTTGTAGATGGTGTTATGGGAGTTAGAAAAACAAATTATGAAATGCAGCCATAATAACATACCACTGCCTTAGGTCTTCTCGCAGACTTGATAGGTAGTGTGACCATAGCAGAAATCAAAATATAATGATGATGATGACAATGATGATGAGAACTGAAGAATAAGTAAATAAGCGACATGGAAATATTCAAAAAATCTTGAAAGGGCATTCGTGAAATTGTAGATCCGTTCGTGTTGGGCCAAAGGTCTAGACTGCCCAACGTGTTTGTTGATACTATTAAGTGAAGTGATTCTTTATGATCTCCTAATGTGAAGGAGTGATGGCTTCAAGTTTGGCTTACTCCTCATGCTAAAAAGACTAAAGTGTATTGAGTAAAGTTACTAGAAAAGAGGTGAGTGGATATTTATGAACTCAGCGTCACGGTGATCAAATTTCTGTATTTGGGTCGTGAGACATTTTATGAAAATAGACTTAAAAAAAGAAAAGAAAGAAGGAACAACTCTCTGAAATGCAGAGTCATCCCCAGCAGCAACAACCTCTACAAACATGCATACAACAACAACAACAACAACAATAATAATAATAATCCTGAGAGCCATTGTGACTGTTCAGATTGCGATTGTTCCAGGATGTACACGGATACAGAGGAAGGCTCACGAAATAATAATAATAAAAAAGACCACAACCAAAAACGGTGCCTTCTTATTAATATGGCAGTCCCTGCTGACTGCAGTGTATCTTTGAAGATATTCAAAAAGCTGTCAAAATACAAGGACCTTTGAAATAAATCTCGAAAATGTGGCATATGGGAACATCAACAATCCCTGTTGTAGTTGGAGCCCTAGGACTGGTTGGAAAAGATTCCAGTAGACTAATTGAAGGGATTCCTGGAAGTCCATGCCTCAAAGAGATATAAAAAATTGTTCTGACAAATACAGCCCACACTTTACGAAGGGCTTTATCTATGTAACTTTTTTTTTTTTTTTTTTGTCAGTGGAAAGTGTCATGACGCCATTTCTAACCTTAGGTCCATAGGTTGGGACCCGAAAAGAAATGTGTAAAATGCCAGAAATCAAAGAAAATAATAATAATAATAATAATAATTTTGGTTTGATGCTTTAATAATAAAAATAATAATACATACTAACTCAAATGTAGCAATTTATCTATAAAATCTTGGTAACTCTTGACGAGACTTTGGGATATCTCATAATAAAACTAAAAAAAGTAAAAAGAGAATAATAATAATAATAATAATAATAATAATAATAATAATAATAATAATGAGAGCTTTTGTGACTATTCAGACTGCGATTGTGTCAGGATTTACAAGAAAATCTGAGGAAAGTTCATCAAATTATAATAATAATAATAATAACACTACTACTACTACTACTACTACTACTACTATTACTACTACTACTACTAATAATAATCCAAACAATCAATTTAGATGTCAAAAAAAACCAGATTAAATTTTCAGGTAATCATTATGTTTTGTTTATAGTATTTGATATAAGAAACTGCCGTCTGAAGGGTATTAGGGCAAAACGAAATATGCCGGAAATAAAGTCTCATCTTTCTATAGAGAAAACCTGACCCAGTATAAGGAGTCTACAGGCTCGGAACGCCTCACGTTAAAAACCGGCCTTATGCCACATCCTGCCTTGTGAGCAGCTCTCAGGTAAATACCGAAGAGGCTTGAAGCAGTAAAAATTTGGCTCTACAGAAGAGAATACCATGAACCGAACTTTTATTTGTAATGGTTTTTAATAATGGTATATAGTGCCACTTATGTATTCATAATAATCTTCTTATATTATAAAATTCCATTTATGCACGCGTGTGTGTGTGTCTGTACGTTTATATATTGATCGGATTTCTCACATTTTTCAACCGATTTCAATAAAACTTCACAGGACTACGTAAAATTATATTGCGGTGGTTCTGACAGCACCAAAAATTGATTGAAAAACATAATTGTTTTTGCATGAAATCAATTTGAAAACACTATTAAGAGGCATCACGAGAATAGAAGGGGGACAACTAAATCGAGTTATATATCTTATATATAAAATCCAGGTTGTTTGGTGTGTGTTATGTGTGTGTGTGCGTGTTTGTTCTGTATATATGGGATCAGGATTTCCATATTTTTCAAACCGATTTCAACAAAACTTCACTTTTTTTTGGCAGGTAGTGTTTTTATTTTCTTGCATACTTTTTTCTTTTTTTTTTACATTCAAAATATTTAAAAAATTAAATTTAAAAAGACAATTGTTTATAATAATTAAATTCTATTCAATTGGTAGACTATTAACGATTGAAAAACAATGTTTTTGTACGAGTTTGGGTTTGACCAATTCGTAAAAAAAAAAAAAAAAAAAAAACACATGCGTGTATAATCAACCTTAAACAATAATCTTTGTCAATTTTATTTTTTCAGTCTTTATGATGGTCGATACTTGATCTATCTTTACAAACACATCCCCGGGCAACGCCGGGCTTTACTGGGTTAGTATTTTATGCATCTTCATGCCGCAGATTCATTTTAAGTTTGCATTTGGATAGTTGCATGTTAATATTCGTAAGCATTATTTTATATACAGGGTGACTGGAAAGTAATTTCCTATTTTACGTATGATGGACTCTCTCGTCTAACTATAATTTTTTACTAGACGGGAGAGTCCATCACGCATAAAATAGGGGGTTACTTTTCAAACACCCTGTAGACTATGCCTGTTTTAACATCGTCGCAAGATCTTGACTGTGTGTTTTTAGGATTTCAGTTTGGTTTCTTTTTATTATTGCAAACATTATTATAGCGGATGCTTCGTATTTGAAATAGATGTTTTTTTTTGTACTCATTAAACACAAAAAAGTGTGTGTTAATCTATCCGCCCGCGTATTTGAGAAATCTTAGTAAAGAAAATGCGTTCACCGGCAAGTATCGAACCTGTGTTTATAGAAATCCGATGAAAATGACCACCGCTCGGCCACGAGGAAGCATATCCTGTTCACCCGGATCATTTTCTTGAACGTTTCGTATCGGAAACGTAAACAAAGTATATGGCTAAATCCTTACAGCAGCAACGCATTGAAACACCGGTTACCGTAAGATCAGCGAAGTTAAGCAACGTTTAGCCTGTTCACTACCTAGATGGGTGCCGCTTAGGAATATATTTGCCGAAAAGCTTGATTTAAAGGTGGTGCAATGGAATTTATTTATACAGGTTTTTCCGTAAAGATAAGACGAGTTCCAATACCGTTTGCGTTCATTTAAAATACTTTACAAAACAAATACATTTGTATAAAGGTATGTACCCACCTTTATTATTTCTCCCCAAACTATTATCACTAAACCATTATTTAAATAATCCACCAAATATTTTAAAATAAAAATATTTTCTGGCTTTAAATAACCTGGGAAGGGTTTTAGCCGTAGAAAACGAACCAATCAAAATATCTATACGCATATATTTTAGATTTATTTACATTCTCTGAATATAAATGTTCAAAACTACTCTTGATTGCAATTTAGAGGGATCATTTATATATTGATTATAATATATATTGATCCCTCACTTCATCTCTATATTATAATTTCTTGTTTGTTTCATTTTTTTCCTTAGATTCAGTCATCCACCTCTTCTCATTTTTTATATGGGTTAATTAAAACAATTGCATCATAAACCAATTATCTCCCCAACCCCAATAAATAAACGAACTAAAAATATTTTCTGACTTTAAAATAACCTGCAAAAGGGTTGATAAGCTTCAAAATCGAATCAATCAATAAATCAAATACAAATAAAAAAAATTCTATTCAAAACTTTTTAGATTTATTTACATTCTTTGAATATAAATGTATATAAATTCAATATTTTTTAAAATGGGGGGATCAGTTTACATATTGATTGAAATGTAAAAATCGATCCCCCAATTTATATCCACATTATATATTTCTTGTTTATCAAAATTCTGATTAGGCAAATATCGTATTACCCCACTTCCATACTATGAAACATTTATGAGTAAGACTTGTTTCACAAAAACAACATTATCTGACAAAAAGAAAATTTGTTGGAAAATACTTTCTGGCTTTAAATAACCTTGCAAAAAATTGATCCGGCCGTAGAAAACGAATCAATTAATCGATCAAAATACGGATTAATTACACTGGCGTATCTTTTAAATTTCTTTACATTCTATAGAATAGAAATGTGCAGAAACTGCGGTGGTTACAAATAATTTTTATCAGTTTACATGTTGATTATAAATGTAGAATTGACCCCTCACTTTATATCTAATTTGTATTTTTTTTTTTTTTGTTTTTTTTTAAGCGTTTAAAGATCAAAAGGCGGAAAGCCACTTAGACGCAATTTATAACGAAATTTGGAGCAAGATCAGATGGGATTGATAGAAGAAAGGAAATTGCGAAAAAAAAAATAGATCAAAAAACTGATATATATAGAGAGAACGACAAGATAGAAAGAGAGAGAGAGATTGAGAACCCTAATTCAAAGTGATCCTTTTGAAGAAAACCAGAAAAACAGTCAAACAAGAGAATTTCTTTTTTTTGACCGGGTTTGTCCATCAAATTCTGCTTAGGCATCAATCCAGCTGTTTCTTTCCTTTCCTATTGATTTAATTAGTAACACGAGAACTAATATATTATCTAACAAAAAATTCTTACAACCTAAAAGCATTTTCTGGCTTTAAATAACCTGCAAAGGGTTGATAAAAGGAAGAAAACGAATTAATCGATCATAATACTAAAGATTATGGTTTGCTATATAATCTTTCAAATTGCTATTGTTCTTTCGTTTTTCCGCTTAACGGAATATTTAATAAGCAATTTATTTTTGACTGACTCACCTGAAATTCCTGAGGCGTTTACCATTTCTTTCCCAAACTGGCGTCTCGAAATTATTGTTACAATTGATCAGAGTGCAATTGACTTCAAATACCATTTTCCATTATTTGACTCTGTCAATTTGCGGAAAGCACTTTTCGGCTGGACGGAGGTCACCATTTTTTTTGTGGTTTGATGTCAAAAAGATAATAAAAGAAGACTTATGGCAAAAGAATAAATTCATTGAAAAATATATATATATATATATATATATATATATATATATATATATATATATATATATATATATATGTAAATCTTAAAAGTTCAGAAAAACATAATCGTAGTAAATAATTTATAAATATATTTTTCTTGGACATAATTCATTTTATATGTTCAATGTTAATTATGTTTTTGAATTCAGTTCTGATGATTTCTAGAATAGACCGAAACTTCCGATCGTTGACTTTATATTAAGATTAATTTGGCATAATTGAATATTAAGATTTTGTTTGTTTTTTTCTGTATATTTTTGTTCATACTGTCGGATCTATATCCATATATTTGCTTACATATAAGGATTACAGCGTTCAAAACATTAATTTAAAAACAGTGCTCAATACAGAAAGTAGAGTCAATTTATATTTATTTATCTTTTATGCCTATTTAGATTAGAACATGCACATATCCACTAAAAATTGTAATTTTGTTTTTTTCAAAAAAAAAACTTTTAAGACGGCTCATCAGGTGGTGAACCACCTTAGCGAAGTAAGTAATTAATATTTGCATTTTCTAATGTTCTACTATATATTTATATATATTTATATATATATATATATATATATATATATATATATATAAAACAGTAAGATATATAATCCGAGTCCAATAGATAAAAGCCTTTTTTCACAAAATAGTGCTCAATGTAACAATTACAGAGCATTAATTGATATAAATTAATTGATTTAAATATATATATAATATATATATATAAATATAAATCATACTTATATTTTAATATTATATATATATATATATATATATATATATATATATATATATATATATATATATATATATATATATATATATATGCATGTTTCATTAAAACGACAGACAAGGTAGTACTACGGTTAAGCTTTTTATTTAATTTTTCTTGTGTTCGAACAAGAGCTTTCTTTTCTGGACAAAGGTGTGTAAGAACTGTCCAAATGTTTTATATTTCTGAGCGCTTTCAGCTATACCTTTAGTCATTATCAAGGTTTATTCGATTTTTCAGCTTAATTGAGTGTGTGCATTATGTGTATGTCTTAGTGTGTGGTAGGGATGTTTTTAATTTCCGAATACGGTTAGCACACTGTGGCCTTGTTCATAGTTAATATTGTTAAGAGCTGGCTTTTGCTTTTTTTCTTTTTATTATTAATAATAAAAATAAAAAAGCCAACTGACATAGTTCTCGTCGGTTGAAATATAATTATTCCCCACCATATGAGGTAATTTTGGATTATGTTGTTTAATAATATTTATATGCTCTGATATAATAAATGCATTGAGCTCTTTTTGTGGATCAGTTTTAATATTTTATATTATTAGGATTCACTTCAATTATATACCAAAGGATTGATTACCTGTATATATATATATATATATATATATATATATATATATATATATATATATATATATATATTGTTACAAAGCAATCCTTGATTTATGCATGTTTCATTAAAAACGACAGACAAGGTATTACGATTAAGCTTATTTATTTTTTATTGTGTTCGAACAAGTGCTTTCTTTGTTGGACACAGTTCCAGAAATGTTTCTATTAAGGGGAACGACGCTAGATAAAGTAAGTAGCTTCAGTAAGGGATTTCTTCGAAGGAGATTAAATGCTGAATTTATATGTGTTGTAGTTTTCTTTTTATAGCGCCAGAACCGAAATTTTTTGACCAGACCGCGTATATACGTGAGCGTGTGTGTTTTCAGCAATTAAAGCATGTGTGGTTAATGGATTGAATCTATACTATATATATATAAATGACTCATATATATATATATATATATATATATATATATATATATATATATATATATATATATATAATGTTTTTTGGTTACATTTTTTTTTTGTTTACAACTTTTCGTATAAAAATATTTTTGGCTCATCTAAACAAGAGCGAAGAGTCTTTACAACATTCATCCTAACGTAATGATAAGGAGAATTCATGAAAGAAGTCGTAGTGTATGTCTCTCTGAATGCCAATGTTTTTAGTCAGAACATTGCTTTTTTAATTTTCCCTGCATAGAAAGTGTTTTCTTATCTTTTTAATGGAAAAGGCCTTTTTGATATAGACGAAGATAATTGGACAATGGAAACATTATGCTAACGTAAAACTTCGTATACAGTAGTATTTAAATAAAAATAGTTATATATATATATATATATATATATATATATATAAATTTCTCAGAGTTAACCTGTATATTTTAAAAATGCTTCAATCAAAAAAAAAAAAAAAGAAAATAACTCAGAAGGAAAATCCTAGAGCGTGCCGCCATTGAATATTATCCGGATATTAATATAAGCCCATGATTTTTCCCTATTTCACCTTTCCTAACAGAATTACTACCCTCCCAAGCAAATGTACACAACTGTATCAAGAAATCAAAAGAAAGTGGTTGAATCCGTCAACACAACAATAAAAACAATATTTCCACACGTGACAGTAATTGACGTAATTTTCAGTTAACAATATGAAAATAGCGTTCTCTAAATTCTTCCAGTTGCTAAAGACATTTTATTTTGTTATTAATAGTTACTTTGTTTTAATAAATTCATTTCGTTTTTGGCTTGAAAAAGTACACAGTGGACGAAACACGTCGGCTAATATTACAGTTTTCCTATTGTCTTTATATATATATATATATATATATATATATATATATATATATATATATATATTAAAAAATATTTTTGTAAGTACAAAATTTAATGATCGAAATAAAAGTATAAAACTTAATATTACGAGACATATTAATATATATATATATATATATATATATATATATATATATATATATATCTTAAGGTATGCTATATTTATGGAATAAAGTGCTCAATATCAGAGATAGAAAGTGTAAATATATTAAACGAACATAGCAATCACAGGCCTGACGATTGCATTTCATGCTAGCATGAAAACGTCACCTGACGATTGATATGATGTTGACTTGAAGATATTTAAATATATATATATATATATATATATATATATATAAAATATATATCAAGGTTTAAACGTTATTTTTAGTGGATATTCTTGTTTAAATAGGCGCTCCGTTTATTTTATATTTTGTATAGTAATAGCTTCATGCTTTTTGGTATTGCAAACTAATATTTTTCTTCGTCATGATGTGTTGGTCGATGGGTGCACGGATTGAACTGCGATTCGACAGGTGGCAAGTCAATCTGCGTGAGATGATGACTGGAAAGTCGAAAGTACTTACACAAATTTAAAAAAAATGTACTTCGAACAGTTTATATACAAATTCGGATATAATACTGAACATCTTTCTGAATGATGAAAAAGTATAATTTTAAAATGAAATAGATATATATCTAATCAAACTTGTTTATATATCTGTCTATATTTATCCAATGTGGATAAAGGCGTTGGTTAGATCCAATGACAGGTCCCAAAGAGTTGTGAGTTCAATACCTGGTTAAGGCAGTGGAGAAGTTGGAGAAGCGAATTAACAGGAGATTAACTGATAACCGACATCCATTAGACATGGAACGTGGAACTAGAACAGTCTACCCCAGCAAGTGAAATAAAGGGTTAGTTCGACATTCCAACCACCTGAAGAAGACCGGGCGTACAACAGCCGAAACGTTGTGATAAGTATGACAACAAAGATGAGGAAAATAGTGTAAATAATATAAATAGTATAGTTTCTAATATATAAAAATTTACATATTATCTCTAATCAAAACTCATCATTTCAAAAATCGTTAAGATGACTTATGTCGCTTGAAGAAATGACATGTTTGTTTATCTGCTCTTGACACAAAGAGACACATAAAAGCAGAATTTTACATTATTAATGGTTACTGATAAAGAAGGCATCATCTTTCATTTTTGAAAATTTTCTTTTTCTTCATGGTTTTTATCAGGTGAGGGTTCACAATTTTGAGCAAAACCAGGTTTTTTTTTGAATTAAAACTAGCATAATATATATATATATATATATATATATATATATATATATATATATATATATATATGGTGACCCAAAACAACAACGGAACTTTTTAACAATCCAATAACAACAAGAATGATGGAAGAAAATATTTTATTCATAGTAATTGAAACCTTAAAATATGCCATTTAAGAAACAATGATGGAATTTTCATTTTTTTAAATTACGTCCTGTAGATGGCGTCCTCCTGTACGAATGCATTCTTGAAATCTGCTGTTGAGATTCCTCATTGACTGCTGCAACATCTCAGCTGGGATACTGTGAATTTCATCTTGAATTCTAAATGGCAGATCCAAATCTTTCAAAGTTATTAATCCAACATTTTATCGCGTGTTTTTTAATGGAACAGCACCATGACGTCCTAAGTTGTTAAAATTTTTTTTATACTCCTGTTATGCAGCTGTCAAACTATCACCGTTTTTATAAAACATTTTATGGGATACGCAAAAAAATGTTGTTCTTTCCAAAAATCCATGGTTACTAAAATGGCGAAAAACATTATTGCTCAAGGTCAATGTTCTCGCAGTATTGCCACTTGCTCATGTCTTTTGATACGCACAGGAAAAAATTCCTGTTTTTTGGGGGTCAACTCTGTATATATATAGACTATTTCTTAATCCGACAGCTTTGTATCATTTATTTATTGTATATTTATTTATTTTCGTCTACCGACCCGAATGTTCAAGAAAAAGAAAAGAAAATATGCCCAGATGGGACATCTACCGTTTGAAGAAGGAAGAAGACATTCAAACAAAAGATTTCTTCTTTTCATTTATTTGTCCCACGAAGCTTTATCATAACTGCACGTATCCAAACGCAAGAAATTGGTTTCGCATAACCGTTTAGTTTCGCATAACTGCTTCGATCTACAGATGGGAAAAGAATTATTTATTTTGTTCTTTGAAAGATATTGAAAAGTGACCAGACTTCCATTTTTCGGATTTGCTAAACAGAGATTCAACATTTTATATTAGCAACATCATAAATATGGGACAATGGACAGTACCAGATGAAATGTATAATACCGGTTCTAGCAAAAAAGTACAAAAATCAATCGAAAAAACTTAATCTGAGTCAAGAACCTTGTAGACATCGACTTTCACAGAAATCGTTTGCCATTTTTTAGGGTGGAGGCACTTCGTCAAGATAATGTATGAATTGATGTGAGGCCTGGAAATGAAGAATCTTACTGGATTACCAAGTACTAGATTGGCGGTTAGGTCTCACTATTTTACGTGGATAGATGTAACCGTAAGTTCTATGCTAACAGTTTCTTCTATCGTACTTCTCGCTTGTGGAACTCTTTACCGGCTTCTTGCTTTGCAGAGAACTTTAATCTTCAAATATTTAAATGCAGTTTTAATCGTTATCTTCTGTCTTCTTAATTCGTGTTTTTTTTTAATGTCCTCTCTTTAATAGTATATTTTTCTCGTATTCTCTAGCACTCACTAACCCCTTGAGTCTTAGTGGCTTTACTGCTTTGCTTGGATTAAAAAAAATCTCCCCCCCCCAAAAAAAAAATAAAAAAGGAGTGATGTGATAATTTCATTTTAAAAATTAAGGTTGCAGACAATCAGGGTTCGTTACATAAATTTACTCGCAAATACCCTTGGGAAAGGTATGAATCTGTCTCTTCCCCAAAGCTATGGGTTAAATAATACAACCTGTATCTGGAAAAATTGTCCTCAACGATACATAGTCCAGTGGATAAAGGCGTTGGTTAGATCCAGTGACTAGACCCAAATAGTTGTAAGTTCAATACCAGGCCACAGCAGTGGCGAATCAAAACTTAGAGAGATGAGTTAAAGAGAAATAACTGAGACATCTGGAAGAGGCGTGGCACGAAGAACTAGAACAATCTACCCCAGTTTGAAATTCCAATCACCCGAAGAAAGCTGGAGCGTACAATGGCCGAAACGTTTTGAATATAACAATGAAGATGAGGATAACAGTCCAAATAATGTAAATAATGCTAGTAATCATAATACCTTATCTCAGAGATCAAATCACCTGAAGAAGGCCGGACCGTACAATGGCCGAAACGTTGTGAATATGACGATGAAGATGAGGATAACTGTCCGAATAAAGTAAATATTCATGAAAACTCATCTTAGGGATATAGACAGATATTGAATTGTTCAACTATATAACATATGATCCATTATTGTGTATAATTAAGTTACAATAAAATTTGTATTTTATATGAATAATATCTTATGAAAATTGAGATGAAATAGAAAAGGGAGATCCGTATCATAGATTTCGGGGGGGGGGGTCCACGAGACAGTTGCACCGGACACGCTTAATAGATAGATAAATAGATATGAAAAGAATTTGACATAGATAGATAGATAGATATGAACATAAAATCAGATAGATTGATAGGTAGATAAATATTGACAGAAAACGAGATATATAGATAGATAGAAATGAGATAGATAGTTACTGACAGAATGAGATAGATAGATACATACATATGAACAGAAAATTAGATAGATATGAACAGATAGATAGATTGATATGAACAAAAATTAGATAGATAGATCGATAGATAGATAGATTGATAGATGGATAGATAGATATGAACAGAGATGGATATATGAAAAAAAAACATTTCTATATATATATATATATATATATATATATATATATATATATATATAGATAGATAGATAGATAGATAGATAGAAAGATCGCTGTGTCACGTTAGAAAATTTATCCATATATCTAAGCCTACCATTCGTCCATTCATTGAATATTGCTGTCACCCCTGCTCTGGTGTTTATGCTTTGAGTTTAGAGATTCTAGATAAAAATCACTAATCTGCAATAATTGTAACCTGGCATTTTCCCACCGCTGTAACGTATTTTTCTTGTGCCTTTTCTATAAATACTTTCATGGTAATTATTCTGATGAGCTTTTAAAGTTCGCTGAAAAAACTTGGAGCCAGAAGGGAGTTCCACAAGCGGGAAGTGCGAGAAAAGACGCTGTTAGTAAAGAATTTACGGTTACATCTAGCCAGTTCAACTCTAAGTCTATCTATATATCTATCTTTTAAAATTGGAATTACCTCATGTAAGGCAGTAAAGCCATTAAGACACAAAGGGTTACATTTAGCCAGTTCATCTATCTATCTATCTATCTTTTTTTTAAAAAAATGGAATCACCTCATGTAGTGATTTTCCAAACGTAGCTTAGATGTGGCACAAGGCCGAAAGTAGGGGGCACCCAGTGAGGATCGAACTCACTACTCAGTCGTAATTGTTCTAGCGAGACAAGCTTGCAAACCGTTACACTGCCTTGAGGTGCCCGGAATCACCTCATGTAAGGCAGTAAAGCCACTAAGACACAAGAGGTTATAGGATGTGAAAGAATTAGGAAGAGAAACATTAATAATGAGCAGGAAGAGGAAAGGATAATTAGGAGGACAGTAGATAGAGATTGACATTGTATTTAAAAGCATCTATCTATCTTTCTTCTTTTTAATCAGTATCACCCCATATAAGGCAATAAAGCCACTAAGACACAAGAGGTTACAGGACGTGGAAGAATTAGGAAGAGAAACATTAATAATGAGCGGGAAGAGAAAAGAGTAACCAGGAGGACAGTAGATAACAAGTGAGATTGCATTTAAATTTCTGCAGATTAAAGTTCACTGGAAAGCATGGAGCCGGAACGGAGTTCCACAGGTGAGAAGTGCAGGAAAAGAAACTGTTAGCATAGAAATTACGGCTACATGTAAATTGAGGTGGGGGTCCTGTTGATACTCGAGTGCTGTGCTTAAATTCAAAGAGTCTAGGTACCATAGCGAAGAACTCATCCGAACAATTACCATGAAAGTATTTATAGAAAAGGCAAAAGGGATGCCTTATGGTAGTGGGTAAGTGACCGAAGGTGAGGCGCCAGATCAGGGCCTATAATATTGCTGATTCTTCTTTGGATTTTATCAAGCAGCTCTAGAGAAATTGCAGGAGCAAGGGGACCATATGTGGCAGTGCTGTAACATTCCCAAAACGATAATATTTGTGTCAAGGAGTGTAACATTTAAAGCAAAAGTACAAATATATATAATTGCTAAAAACCTCTTGACAAGTGGACTGAGTAATTGCAATTTCGTTTACGAAACTCTGGATTCAGGATGCTGAATATAGCATCAACCAGCCAAGTGACAAATTTTATTTATCTCAATCATATATATATATCTATATATATATATATATATATATATATATATATATATATATATATATATATATATATATATATATATATATAAAATTTCCTTTATTTTTCATTTTTGGGAAGTGCTATCTGATGATCCGGCGTCCTTTAAAAGGACTCTGGTGAAATAAATTATTATAATGGTACCTTAAACAGGTTTTTCTTTTTTATATATATATATATATATATATATATTATTTAAATAGTCTAATTCGTTACCTCTTCGTCATCGAGAACCGTTGGTACAGTTGTTATGGCATTTGCCTCCTATTGTAACTGTTCTCGGTAGTGGATACGCACTGATGATGAGTCCCAAATATAGGACGAAACGGCCGTTCAGTGCTTTCTGCATTCTGTTGAGGTTTCTTCTAGACTCGATGAATTACTTAATTATGATTATTTCAAATCCTCCTAATTATTTCTCTGTATATCCTTGGTTGAACTGACTTCTAATGCTCTGGTTAAGCGGCTTAATGTTAGTAGTCGTCGCTCGTGGAGGTACAGTCCTATGGGTAAAAGAGAAACTCGGATGAGTTCCACTTCGGAATATGTGATCGAGCGGCGCTGTATCGAGTCTAATTCGTCATCTACTCGTCAACGAGACCTGTTGGTATGGCGTTTACCTCCTATCGTAACTGTTCGGGTTTCAATTCTCGGTAGTGAATGCGCACTGCTGATATATATATAACTAGCAGTAGAGCCCGGCGTTGTCCGGGGATGTAACAATAAGAGATAGATCAAGTATCGACCATCATAAAGACTGAAAAATAAAATTGACAAAGATTATGGTTTAAGGTTGACGGACACGCATGTCTTAATTAGTTTTTTTTTTTTTACGAATTGGTCAAACCCAAACTCGAACAAAAACATTGTTTTCAATCGTTATGAGTCTATCGACTGAATAGAATTTTATTATAAACAATTGTTTTGTAAATGGAATTTTAAAGCATTCTGAATGTAAAAATAAAAGAAAAAAAATGTGCAAGACAATAAGAAACACTACCTGCCAAAAAAAAGTGAAGTTTTGTTGAAATCGGTTCAAGAATGTAGGAAATCCGACCCCATATATAAACGAACACACACACACACACACACACACACACACACACACACACACACACACACACACACACACACAGAGAGAGAGAGAGAGAGAGAGAAACAACCTGGGTTTTATAATAAGTATAACTCAATATGAGTTGTCCCCCTTTCATTCTCGACAGCGATGCCTCTTAATCGTGTTTTCAAATTGATTTCATGCAAAAACAATTGTTTTTTCCAATTTTTGGCGCTGTCAGAACCACCGCAAGGTAATTATACGTAGTCCTGTGAAGTTTTCTTGAAATAGGTTGAAAAATGTAGGAAATCCGATCCAATATATAAACGTACAGACACACACACACACACACACACACACAACCTGAGTTTTATAATAAGTATGTTTACAGTATTTTTATTATTATACTAAAAACATTTTACATCGCTTTACTATGATTGTACCTACAAGTATATTTTTAATTCTGATCTTATTACTCTCTTTTAACTTCCGAAAATAAGTAACGATTATTTTTAAATTTCCCTAAATCATTTTTATCACAAGTTATCTACCGACGCCTGAAGAAGTACAATCAAAGTATCGAAACATGAAATCTTTTGTAAAATGTTTTATTATTATCTATTATAATAAATATTCTATAATAATATTTTGCTATACTTTGTATTGAGCACTTTTTAAAAAAAGCAAATGCTATGAACTGTGGATTTTTACACCATCTGTTCTTTCTCTTATTTGAATCTATCTCTCTATCTCTCTCTCTCTCTCTCTCTCTCTCTCTAACTATATATATATATATATATATATATATATATATATATATATATATATATACGAAGTCTGTCTGAAAGCTAAATGGACAGGGTGTACTGCGAGTGCTGTGGGCATCATCCATAGTGGGGTATTGCCACAGGGCCAAACCATCAGCAAGAGAAGTTGTAGCAGGAAAAATCGTGGCTGCTTCAGCACGACAATACACCTGCTCACAAAGCCCTGAGCATCCGGCGAGAAGAACATCGCCGTACCGGAACAATCTGTGTGACTATTTCTTTTCCCAAAGCTCAAAGGCACCATCAAGGGGGCTCGTTTTGAAGGCGTGATCAAAAGTTCCGTAACGACGACGCTAAGGGGCATCCAAGAATAATCTATCCAGCAGTGCATACAAAAGGAGGCGGAAAAATGTATTACACTCGGGGTTACTTTAAAGTGATAACCATATAGTTTGTTTGAAATTAAAATAAATTGTTTGTGACAGTAGTGTCGTTACTTTTTGGACAAAATGTCGTATAGTTAAATCATGTAGGATCTAATGACAGTTACGCCTACACAGGAGGATGCAAATTCAAATCCTGCCGAAGAGGGCATATGATGAAATTTCTCGAATATTCTGGCCAGTAGACAAAATAAATAAATATTCTGGTTAATGAATAAACGGAGTGTCTACTCAAATACGAGTAACCATTAAAAAATAACTTTTAAAGTGATAAAAATCTGTTGGATTAATAAATAGAATAATCCATTACTTCTTTAGAAAATTACTTTGTTTACGTTTGGACACAAAACTGAGAAAATATGATAATTTCGAGAAATCTATGACGAGAAGGATTTCTCTTAAAGGCATTACGCTTCTTCGTGGCCGAGTCGGTTAAGGCACGTCAAATCTAACGACGGCTTTTCTATGACCAGGAAGACGTAGGTTCGAATCCTGCCGGAGAGGGTATAATTTTTTCTTTAATAAGATTTCTCGAATATTCAGGCCGGGAGGCGAAAATAAATAAATATATAAATATCCTGTTTAATAAATAAACTCTGATATGAGTATCCACTAAAAATAACGTTTGAAGTGATAAAAATCTGCCAGCTTAATAAATAAAAAAACCCATTAATTCTTTAGAAATAAATAAATAAATCAATAAGTATATATATATATGTAGCGTGCGTATATTTCATTTAGATGAGGCCGCTACGAAAATCCGACACCGTCTTGGCGAAAAGAACCCAAATAAGAGCGAAACGAAAAAACATCTGTGTCACACATGATTTAGAAGATATTTTGTATGTGCCCGCATAGTTTTTAGGCGGAGAACGTAAAAAGGAATGAATATGGGTTTTTAAGATTCCATATAGCTTTTCCTACTATGGGCGCGTCCGACTGGGCCGAATGATGAGGAACAAGGGATTCTATTGTCTGCAGTGAGAGCCCAGTGGTAAAAAGATTGGACTTGAAATCGAGGAGGCGATGGGTTTAAATCCTACTCCAAGGGTCTGAAACTTTATGTAGGCTAATGACTATTCCACATCAAGTCAAATTTGGCTCTGAAAATCTTTGGTCTAGAAAATATGCAGCGAATGGAAGAATCTTGTTTCTTTCTTTTTCTTTCTTTCTTTCTTTCTTTCTTTCTTTCTTTCTTTCTTACGTCATTTACTTTTCGTTTTTTAATTTTTCCTTTCTTTCTTTATTTCTTTCTTTCTCAATGTCATTTTCTTTCTTTCTTTCTTTCTTTCTTTCTTTCTCAATGTCATTTTTTTTCTTTCTTTCTCAATGTCATTTTCTTTCTTTCTTTCTTTCTTTCTCAATGTCATTTTCTTTCTTTCTTACTTTCTCAATGTCATTTTTTTTCTTTCTTTCTCAATGTCATTTTCTTTCTTTCTTTTTTTCTTTCTTTTTTCTTTCTTTCTTTCTTTCTTCTTTCTTTCTTTCTTTCTTTCTTTCTCAATGTCATTTTCTTTCTTTCTTTCTTTCTTTTTTTCTTTCTTTCTTTCTTTCTTACCTCATTTACTTTTCATTCTTTCTTTCTCACCTCCCTTTAGTTTTTCCTTTCTTTCTTTCTTTCTTTCTTTCTTTCTTTCTTTCTTTCTTTCTTTCTTTCTTTCTTCATTTACTTTTCGTTTTTTAATTTTTCCTTTCTTTCTTTCTTTCTTTCTTTCTTTCTTTCTCAATGTCATTTTCTTTCTTTCTTTCTTTCTTTCTTTCTTTCTTTCTTTCAATTTTCAGTCATTCTTTCTTTTCTTTTCTTTCTTTCTTTCTCAATGTCATTTTCTTTTTTCTTTCTTTCTTTCTTTCTTTTTCAATTTTTCTTTTTCTTTTCTTTTTTTTCTTTCTTTCTTTCTTTCTCAATGTCATTTTCTTTCTTTCTTTCTTTCTTTCTTTCTTTCTTTCTTTTTTTCTTTCTTTCTTTCTTTCTTTCTTTCTTACCTCATTTACTTTTCATTCTTTCTTTCTCACCTCCCTTTAGTTTTTCCTTTCTTTCTTTCTTTCTTTCTTTCTTTTTTTTATTTCATTTCGTTTTTTTTTAATTTTCCTTTCTTTCTTTCTTTCTTTCTCAATGTCATTTTCTTTCTTTCTTTCTCAATGTCATTTTCTTTCTTTCTTTCTTTCTTTCTCAATGTCATTTTCTTTCTTTCTTTCTTTCTTTCTTTCTTTCTCAATGTCATTTTCTTTCTTTCTTTCTTTCTCAATGTCATTTTCTTTCTTTCTTTTTTTCTTTCTTTCTTTCTTTCTCAATGTCATTTTTTCTTTCTTTTCTTTCTTTTCTTTCTTTTCTTTTTTTTTTTTCTTTTTTCTTTTTATTCTTATTTACTTTTTTTTTCTTTCACTCCTTTTAGTTTTTTTTTTTTTTCTTTCTTTCTTTCTTTCTTTCTTTCTTTCTTTCTTTCTTTCTTTCTCCAATCTCTTTTTTTCCTCTCTCTTTGCCTGAAGGTAGGTTCTATCACCGTGAGCTTTTGTTCTTTCTTCAATCTCTCTCTCTCTCTCTTTCTCTTTCTCTTTCTTTCTCTTTTTCTCTCTCGACCTAACGATCGGCTCACTAACCGTAAAACTTCGACCTTTCCCCAATGTCTCTCTTTCCCCCTCTCTCTCTTTTCTTTTTTTCCTCTCCTCAAATCTCCTATTATTTTTTCTCTTTCCTCTATCTGTCCCTTCTCTATCTCACTACCTGACGATCCGTTCGATTATCGTGAAAATTCGGTCTTTCTTCAATCTCTCTTTTTCCCACTCTCTCCTTCCTCTCTTCCCTTTTCTTTTTCTCTCCCTCTCTTTCTACCTGAAAATCACCATGAATCTTTTTACGTCTGGGTATGCTTGTCACGATTTTAATAAGATCTTTCCTACGAGTGGACGGAGTGATTGCTGGAACTTTCGACTGCGAAACTCTGGAGTCGGGATACTAAATGTAACACCAATCAGCTAAGTGACAAATTTTATATTTGTATTAATCCTATATATATATATATATACATATACTGACTGTACTGATGCGGCATTCACCCTGGGCGGATTGAGCCGGCTTCTTCCTGTTATGAGGAGAAGATTCTTGGGATAAATTACAGAAGTAGGGTTTAAGGCCTACTCGGATAACGTTCTTGCTTGCCGCGGGATTCCCACAGACGCAGAGACAGGAACGACCAGAAGCCGCCGGTTACCGATGCAGACGCTCCTTGATTTTCACCAGAGCCCTTGTTAGCCGGCGTGTGTGTCAGACCTGTCCGCCTTGGTGGCCCTACCAGGAACGAAGTTCCGGGCGGCATAGCTCTGACACTACCGTTTACACCCCCCCACCGACTGTGAGGTAAGGGTTGGACTTAAGCTTACGGTCAAATCACGTTGAAACACCGGTTCTCGTTCGATCACCGAAGTTAAGCAGCGTAGAGCCAGGTCAGTACTTAGATGGGGGACCGCTTGGGAACACCTGGTACTGTAAGCCCCAAAGTCCAACCCCATATATATATATATATATATATATATATATATAATAAAACAACTTTTACTTTATATGCGGATAAAAGGACCCCATATGAGGTAAAAGGATTTTTTTGGTGATGAATTATATTGATTATATTGCTCTGTATAAATAAAATACATCCACCTGTTTTTTTGTGGAAGAGTTCGAATGTTTTTATATTACTAGGATCCACTTGGATTATATACCAACGGATTTTTTACCTTACTATATATATATATATATATATATATATATATATGTTATGGTAATTTAACCACGCACGCATGGACTCTCCCAACTATAAATAGGAGCAGGTACTGCCTTTTGGAGAGAGAAGTTTCCAGCAGTCAGCTCTGACAGTCGGACCGAACATTCTTTCTGTAACACTCTCGTTTGTATATGCTTGTATTACTGTTTCTGTTAATATATTTGTTCAACTCAATTCCTCTCTTTGTGTCTTTTTTTTTAACCCTAACAAGGCCACAACAGTATATATATATATATATATATATATATGTGTGTGTGTGTGTGTGTGTGTGTGTGTGTGTGTGTGTGTGTGTGTGTGTGTGTCTGTGTGTAGACATTGACATCAGCACCCAGCGTCGACAATTTGTTCCATGATTATACATGATTTGAACCCATAAATTTAGCACAACTTAAAACTATATTTTTTGCATATATATATATATATATATATATATATATATATATATATATATATATATATATATAAATAGATAGATAGTTAAATAGATAAATAGATAGATAAATATTGATAATATAGTGGACAATATATATATATATATATATATATATATATATATATATATATATATATATATATATATATATACACATAAATTCCCAAGAGGATAGAATCCAGGTAGAATTCAATGTCCACAAGAGAGTAAGAATATAATAAAAAGGCTGAAACACTAATACTCCATGGTTATAATTTATTACAATGGAATTGTAATCACTATCCAATTCATCAGACTTACAAATTCAAATATTTATATATATACGTCGGTATCACCCATGCAAGGCAATAAAGCCACTAAGACACAAGGGGTTACAGGGAGTGGAAGAATTAGGAACAGAAACATTAATATTGAGCGTGAAGAGGAAAGAATTATCAGGAATACAGTAGAAATCGATTGACCTTGTATTTAAATTTTTGCAGATTAAAGTTAGCTGGAAAGCATGGAGTCGGAAGGGAGTCCCTTAAACGGGAAGTGCGAGAAAAGAAATTTTTACTATCCTATAAATTACAGCTACACCTAGCCACCTCAACTCTAAATAGATGAGATCTTATGTGTGTGTGTGTGTGTGTGTCTATGTGTGTGTATGTGTGTGGCGGCTCGGTGGCATTTCGCTCGTATTTTCAGTCTTTTAAGGAGACCCAACACCGTCCTTGTGAAAAGCCTCCAAAGATAATGGAAGCAAAGAAAACGTTTATGTCTCAACTGATTTAAATAACTTTTGACACTTCCGTGTATAGCAGATAGTATTACGTTTATTTCCCTTTTTTTTTTCAATTTTAAAATTACGAAGGAATTATTAAGAGAAATAATTTATTTTCCCGACTAAAATAAATAAATAAATAGAAATTGCACGTGGTATATTTGCCATGTGGATTTAAAATATCCTTTATCAAACTGCCAGTTTCAGGTTTCAAATCAAGTCGAGAGGCCACACAATTTTCTAATCAGGCGACTACCAAATAAAACGTAAGCAACGCCCCCTATATATATATATATATATATATATATATATCGACGGAAATTTTAAGAAAAACATTGACGACCAAAAAATGTACGTAAATGGTTGTTGTTTATTTTGTTTTATGGCATATCAAAACCTCAGTGGGTCATTTAATGCCAACAATTTTTTGAAATAGATTCATAGCGATAGTTTGGTAAAAAAAAAAAATATGTATACATATATATTTGAAACATTTTTCAATTACGCATATTTTTGAGTACAATCACATGTATTGCTCGTAATATTTTTCAAAAACGTATTGCTGGTAATATTATGAATCAGAAAAATGTCGTTTGAGACAAAGTGCACTGAAACTGTTAGGTAATATCGGTCTTTCTATAGGGTAGTGAATGCTGGACAATGTCATCACAAATAAAGAACAGACTTGAGGAAAACAGAAATGTTGTTCTACAGAAGGATGCTGAGAATACCACGGACCAAACATGTAAGTAATGGCTAAGTTTTAGGGAAAAAAAAAAAAAATAAAAGAGCACTCATATTTAACATCAAGAAGAGATAATTGTAATTTCTAGGTCTTATAATGAGGAAAGAGGGCTTAGAAAATTTGACACTCACAGGACAGGTTAAAGGCAAGAGGAGAAGCGGAGAGTAACCTACCTAACGAACTTGTGTACATGGTTGGAAGAACAGGGATTAGGGGAGATCCCAAAAAGAAAAAAAATGCTAAGAGACAGACAGGATGTTGTGGAGAACCATAGTCATCCACGTCATTAAGAGACACGGCACATAGAAGAAGAATAAGAAGAAGAAGAAGAAGAAGAAGAAGAAGAAGAAGGAGGAGGAGGAGCTTGGGTAAGTTGTGAGAACAGGGACTAGGAGAGATTTCAAAGAGACAAAAATTGCTACAAAAGACAGGAAATTGTGGAGTTCCATGATCGCCCACGATCCGAAGTTTCATGGCACATAGAAAAGGGGAGACAGCTCATAGAAAATTGACTTGTGTAAATGGTTGACTGAACAAGGATTAGGAGAGATACAAAAAAATAATTACTAAGACTGACAAAGGACTGGAAATTGTGGAGAGCCATTATCGTCAATGTCATGAAGAAACACACCACACAGAAGATGAAGAAGAAGAAGAAGAAGAAGATCGAGCATATGTAAATATTTGTCAGAAAAGTGATCAGAACGTCAAGAAAAGGAAATTGTGGAGATCCATGAACACTCACGTCCTAAATGGACACGACGCATAGAAGAAAAAGCCTGTCTAAATGTTTGGCAGAACAGGGATTAGGAGAAATAGCAAAAATGTCAAGTGCTATGAAGGAAAGGAAGTTGGGGAGAGCAATGAACACCTATGTCCTAATGTGACATGGTGCATAGAAGAAGAAGAAGAAGAAGAAGAAGAAGAAGAAGAAGAAGAAGAAGCATAGATCGAACCCTCGAGTGGAGTAAATTCACTTGGTATAAGAAATCAAGCATTATAGGTACCTTCATTAAAATCACGATACCTAACGTTTAATTTAATTTTTAAACCTAAAAAAAAATTCTTGAAGCTTTCATTTTAGCTTTGAAAGCTAAAGGATTAAATTCACTGTTTCCAGTAAGCAAAATACTTTGTTGTATTTCAAACAGAAATTATATTGATTCGAATCGATTTTCATTTTTTTTTTTAGTAAATTTTTCATCCATCTTTGAGGCATTTGTAAACATAAAGTTAGCTCTCAGTTTTAAAAATCTTAAAATATACTTTTCTGAAACTGTATTTGAAATTGATTTAAGGGAGAATTAATATGAGACAAATATTATTTACTTTAAAATATCGCAGAAATGAATCTTTTGAGAAAACAGTAGCTGTATGTTTAATCGACAGTAGACATGTTTACGTGTTTGACGAGGTGACAGATTGATTGTTGTTCTACGGAGACTTTATCTGTAAAACAGGATTTAAGAAAGTGACGTAAGCGCCTTTTTTATATAATTTTTAAATAGTCAGTCAGTTATGTGCCATGCGTGATACATGCTCAGGAGATCATGTATCTTTCGGTACATGACTGACGAGGCAGATTTTTTCCCCGCACTAGGTTGCTATTTCTTTCTGCAGTAGACCAGTTGCCATCCAAGGCTATAGAACCCGGTCTGTCCTGCTATTTACCCATAGATGGTGGAAGAAGAGGATTCATACCTTTCCCAAGGGTATTAGATAGTAAGTGAATGTAATGGATTCGACTGGAATTCGAACTCAGCTCTCCGATTCCTCAATCCGTACCTTTAAATACTTAGTGATCTTTAAAAAAATTGGAAAATATTCTCCGTAATCTAATTTTAGGAATGTTTACGTCAAATTTACTATAGTCATCGCTCTTATTTCCTGATAATGTGTATGGCCATCCATATTTTCAAAAATGGACACGTTTATACACATAAAATAAATTCAAAATTCTTTTAAAAATCTAGGTGTTTGAAGACTGGTATTAAGCTTTTCCATTTATGATGAATAAATATAGTTTTTCGCAGTTTTCTTTTCTTTGACGCTAAACATTTTTATTATCAGCAATCCAACGCCTTTTTTGGGGGGTCCTGTGTGACACTTTCCCCTCATTTGTTTTTTACACGTTGGCTCCAAAACGACCCACCGGAGGGTCATGGTGATATGTCTGCAAGGCCCACACGACCCACCGGAGGGTCATGGTGATATGTCTGCAAGGTACACACGACCCACCGGAGGGTCATGGTGATATGTCTGCAATGCCCACACGACCCACCGGAGGGTCATGGTGATATGTCTGCAAGACCCACGCGACCCACCGGAGGGTCATGGTGATATGTCTGCAAGGACCACGCGACCCACCGGAGGGTCATGGTGATATGTCTGCAAGGACCACACGACCCACAGGAGGGTCATGGTGATATGTCTGCAAGGAGCACGCGACCCACCGGAGGGTCATGGTGATATGTCTGCATTGACCCCGCGACCCACCAGAGGGTCATGGTGATAAGTCTGCAAGGACCACGCGACCCACCGGATGGTCATGGTGATATTTCTGCAAGGCCCACACGACCCACAAGAGTGGGTCATGGTGATATGTCCGCGATGCCCACACGACCCACCGGAGGGTCATGGTGATATGTCTGCAAGGTACACACGACCCACCGGAGGGTCATGGTGATATGTCTGCAAGGACCACGTGACCCACCGGAGGGTCATGGTGATATGTCTGCAAGGCCTACACAACCCACCGGAGGGTCATGGTGATATGTCTGCAAGGACCACGCGACCCACCAGAGGGTCAGGTGATATGTCTGCAAGGACCACGCGACCCACAAGAGTGGGTCATGGTGATATGTCCGCGAGGCCCACACAACCCAGCGGAGTGTCGAGTTCCAATTTCTCTTCTATAGGAATATTGGGAGTGGAGTGTCATGATTAATTGCTTATGTGATCATGGTACACTAGAAACATTTTTTTCCCAAAAAATTTTAATATTTTTTAACTTTTTGTCTATTATTTCGTTTTTCTTATGGAATTTTTACTGTTGGGGTCATTTTTTAATTTTTACATACACTAAGATATACTATGCATTCGCGTGGATTATGTTGCACACTGAGCGGTAAAATGGACTCGGATAACGAACAGCACACCGGGTGGTCGTGGTTAATAAATATCACCTATGATATTTTCCCCTCATATATGTAATAATGTTAAATCAAAATCATTTGTGCCAAAATTTAATTAAGATATAGTGTTGGGTCCCTGGGCCAACAAGGGAAATGAGGCTTGGCGGCTAACGTGTTAAGAATATTAGCATTAGGTTGGTGCAAAAATAATGACGTAATAATGTCGTTTTTTGACATACTTTTCTACGTTAAAAAACGACATTCTTACGTCATTATTTTTGCACCAACCTAATGAATAAATAACAAAGAAAACGTTTATTGCATAGGCAACTAATGGTCCGCCTTATATTTATACTAAAAACCGTTCAGATATTTTCGTTTTTTTTTTGCCTCGTGACAGAAAGAAAATCTATCTTCTTTTCCTCTCTTTTCTCCCTCTATCTTTCTCCCCCTCTCTCTCCCTCCCTCACACACACACACACGCCCTCTCTCACGCACAAAAGCCCTCTCTCTTTCTCTCTCACACACACACGCCCTCTCTCACGCACAAAAGCCCTCTCTCTTTCTCTCACACACACACGCTCTCTCTCACACGCACACACGCCATCTCTATTTCACGCACTCCCTCTCACACACACGCCCTATCTCTCACCCTCTCACTCGCGCCCCCATCTCTCTCTTACACACACTCATTCTCTCTCTCAAACAACACACACGCTCCCTCTCTCACACAAACACACACGCTCTTTCTCTCTGTCACGCACACACGCCATCTATCTCCCTCTCTCACATACACGCGCTCTCTTTCTCCCTCTCACACAAACACACCCACACTTTTCTCACAAACACACACGCCCTTTCTCTCTTTCCCGCACACGCGCGCCCTCTCTCTCTCTCAGAAACACACACGCCCTCTTTCTCTCTCTCACGCGCACACATGCCATCTCTCTCACGCTCTCAACTTTGTGTACAAAATCAATGTTTTAATGACAATTGTTTATTTCAAGTAGCGCGCGCACGCAGACAGCACACGTGAAAACTCTGCACTTATTACGAAATAAACTACCTTGCGCTAATTGCGGGTCTTATAACGTGTTAGCGTTGAATCGGCAAGTCAAGTTCAAGTTCTAACCTTGTCAACTCCCATCTATGGATTAAATACCAGAGTAGACCGGATTCTATAGCCTTGAATGGCAACCCGTCTAAGAGACAAAAGACTCTGAATTCGAAACCATGGCGAATGCAACAAGTAACCACCCTATTATATTTCCTAAGAAGTCATGGCAATTCACAGATAAAGAAGAAATTAAATTTGGAAATATAAAAAGATTATATACCGTAATCCTTTGTGTATAAGGCGCAGTTAAGGAAGCAGAGACATTACAGGGTAAGACGTGCCACTGAGGTCTCTTCCAGGATGAAGATCGGCATCGAAGCTTTCGTGCCAGCACGCAAAAAACCAAATGTCATCTTTGATCCTCTGCCTGTTCAGCCGCTATAGCCTACAGGAAACAATTCTTCTGCTTTTATTGTCCTGTCAAATTATTATTTTCCTGTTATTTGCCTGTCTGCAAGGCCCACACGACCCTCCGGTGGGTCATGGTGATATGTCCGCAAGGCCCATACAACCCCGCGGAGTGTCGATTTCCAATTTCTCTTCTATAGGATTATTGGGAGTGGAGTGTCATGATTAATTGCTTATGTGATCATGGTACACTAGAAACATTTTTTTCCCAAAAAACTTTAATATTTTTTAACTTTTTGTCTATTATTTCGTTTTTCTTATGGAATTTTTACTGTTGGGGCCATTTTTTAATTTTTACATACACTAAGATATACTATGCATTCGCATGGGTTATGTTGGACACTGGGCGGTAAAATGAACTCGGATAACGAACAGCACACCGGGTGGTCGTGGTTAATAAATATCACCTATGATATTTTCCCCTCATATATGAAACAATGCTAAATCAAAGTCACTTGTGCCAAAATTTAATTAAGATATAGTGTTGGGTCCCTGGGCCAACATGGGAAATGAGGCTTGACGGCCAACGTGTTAAAAATATTAGTATTAGGTTGGTGCAAAAATAATGACGGAATAATGTCGTTTTTTGACGTACTTTTCTACGTTAAAAAAACGACATTCTTATGTCATTATTTTTGCACCAACCTAATAAATAACAAAGAAAACGTTTATTGCATAGGCAACTAATGGTCCGTCTTATATTTATACTAAAAACCGTTCAGATATTTTCGTTTTTTTTGCCTCGTGACAGAAAGAAAATCTATCTTCTTTTCCTCTCTTTTCTCCCTCTGTCTTTCTCCCCCTCTCTCTCTCCCTCACACACACACGCCCTCTCTCACGCACAAAAAGCCCTCTCTTTTCTCTCACACATACGCTCTCTCTCACACGCACACACACGCCATCTCTATTTCACGCACCCTCTCACACACGCCCCATCTCTCACCCTCTCCTCGCGCCCCATCTCTCTCTTACACACACTCATTCTCTCTCTCTCAAAACACACACGCTCCCTCTCTCACACAAACACACACGCTCTTTCTCTCTGTCACGCACACACGCCATCTATCTCCCTCTCTCACATACACGCTCTCTTTCTCCATCCCTCTCACAAAACACACCCACACTCTTTGAAACAAACACACACGCCCTTTCTCTCTTTCCCCACACACGCGCCCTCTCTCTCTCTCAGAAACACACACGCCCTCTTTCTCTCTCTCACGCGCAGACATGCCATCTCTCTCACGCTCTCAACTTTGTGTACAAAATCAATGTTTTAATGACAATTGTTTATTTCAAGTAGCGCGCGCACGCAGACAGCACACGTGAAAACTCTGCACTTATTACAAAATAAACTACCTTGTGCTAATTGCGGGTCTTATAACGTGTTAGCGTTGAATCGGCAAGTCAAGTTCAAGTTCTGACCTTGTCAACTCCCATCTATGGATTAAATACCAGAGTAGACTGGATTCTATAGCCTTGAATGGCAACCCGTCTAAGAGACAAAAGACTCTGAATTCGAAACCATGGCGAATGCAACAAGTAACCACCCTATTATATTTCCTAAGAAGTCATGGCAATTCACAGATAAAGAAGAAATTAAATTTGGAAATATAAAAAGATTATATACCGTAATCCTTTGTGTATAAGGCGCAGTTAAGGAAGCAGAGACATTACAGGGTAAGACGTGCCACTGAGGTCTCTTCCAGGATGAAGATCGGCATCGAAGCTTTCGTGCCAGCACGCAAAAACCAAATGTCATCTTTGATCCTCTGCCTGTTCAGCCGCTATAGCCCACAGGAAACAATTCTTCAGCTTTTATTTTCCTGACAGTTTGAATTGGCATGTCCCAGAGGATAGTTACATCGTTATTTTGGGTAAGTGTGCCTGCTTGGTGCACATATTATCTCTCAGTGGTTTCGATTTTGTGCTTCTTGTATATCTTCCAGTGCACATATATCGCTACCTTGTTATCTGTATCAATAAAAGGCAGGATGTGTGTGTGTATGTGTGTAACGAATGCACGGCCGCAATTTTCGATGGATTTGCACCAAAATTTACATGCACATGCTCCAAGTTAGCGGAAAGGCCAAGACCGATTTTGCATTTCCCATCTCCCATTGTTAGTGAAAATAATCGAATTTTTATGCTTCTACGGCAGTTTTCATGTAGTTTGCGGCCATTTTCTACTGGCCAGAGTGAGAGCTTATAGCTGGCTGCCACGAATAGGCAGGAAGATTCTATTGGCCAGCGTGAGAGCTAACACGAGTGACTGACACGAATGTTAACTAGCATGCAAAAAAAAAAAAAATCGCTAGCTGCATTCGTCACAAGTGGGAAAAATTTAAATCTGCACGGCACTTTACTCCAATTGGCTCATTCGCTTGCTTAAACTCAATGTTGATTCTGATTCCGCAGAACTGGGTTTGGGTGTGAAAAAGTATTTGTTGTTAACATTTTTTTTTCATTCGGTTTTTCTATTTACGAGGATTTTTTTTAAAAACTGATCGTCTTGTGTTCGTTTTGTTTAGTTATTTTTCCGTAACAGATTTAATGTTTAGTATAGAGCTTAGAAAAAATCCGCAGTGTGAGATAGAAGTAAGGCATGTAGCAACATCAGCACGGCAAAGGGCACTCCTTTAAAAGCAAGGAAGGGCAAAAATATTTTAAGTCAAGTGATAGCGATTACTGTATGAGTCGTACGATTTTTGAATCTAGCACGGGCAACGCCGGGCCATGCTGCTAGTATGAATATAAATATGAATATACCTTGTGGGTATATTCATATTTTCCTAGTGCCGGACATTCTAAGATAATATGGTCGACTGTTTCATCATATTTTCCGCAGATCCTGCAATTTCGGATTAGTTTCATCCTTGATTATGTTTCAGTGATAGGATCTGATTGCTTGGCTTTAGCCCTGAGCTGCAATAATGAGGCCTTCTGTCTCAGATCCACACCCGGTGCTCCTCAGCCACTGATGTGTTTTCTCTGGGTCCACATCTGTTTCTTTCGTTCTTTTTAAGTGTTTACCATGCAACGCCTTTTTTCTTTACAATTTTATTTGGCCAATTTGTTTTGCTTTCTGTTTTACTCGTTTCGCGTAGATAGTATTCGCTTCGTTTTTTTGTTGGTGGACAGATGACGATTGACGTTGCATTTATATTTTTTCCGAAAGCAGCTTACCAGTGTTACTTTGTCGTGCTTGTCAGCAAAACAGGTGTAAATAGTTGCGTCGTCAGTATAAATTACTTAGCTTGAGAACTGATTAAATCGTGAAGGCCGTTGTTGAAGATAAGAGACAACGTAGGTTCAAGTGACCCGGAGGACACTGGCATGGATGTGAAAGAATTAAAAGCGTGACCATTCAAAAAGGCTTTTATTAAACGACTAGCAGCATGGCCCGGCGTTGCTTTTTCGGAAGGCAGTCCATCTAAGGGGAGGAAAACCCAGGTTTAAAGCCTACGCTCCCTTGCGGTTATATCCAAAACACGGAAAATTCTATGGAAGTAAATCCAAATAGAAAACCTGGAGTGGGGCCACGAAGACGGTTGGCTCTCAACACTGACAACTTTCGGGCAACACCTGCAACCAAGCCAACCCCAAATGTAAGGACCTGCATGTAGAACTGAACCCTTCAGTATCTGTCTATATTTCTGAGATGAGGTATTATGTACACTATTTACATTATTCGGACTATTGTCCTCATCTTTGTCGCCATATTTATCGCAACGTTTCGACCCTTCAGTATCTGTCTATATTTCTGAGATGAGGTATTATGTACACTATTTACATTATTCGGACTATTGTCCTCATCTTTGTCGCCATATTTATTGCAACGTTTCGGCCCTTCAGTATCTGTCTATATTTCTGAGATGAGGTATTATGTACACTATCTACATTATTCGGACTATTGTCCTCATCGTTGACGCCATATTTATTACAACGTTTCGGTCGTTGTACGCTCTGGCATTCTTCAGGCGGTTAGAATGTCGAACTGAACCCTTTAATTCACTCACGGGGGTAGACTGTTCTAGTTTTACGTGCGATGTCTAATGGATATCAGTTATCTCCTGTTAATTCCCCTCTCCAAGTTCTCCACTGCCTTAACCAGGTATTGAACTCACACTCTCTGGGTCCTCTCACTGGATCTACCTAACGCTTTTATCCACTGTGCCATGTGTCCTTGAGGACATCCATTATATATGTGTGTGTGTATGTCGCTACTGTTTATATGTATAAACATTCTATCTCCGATCTTGACGACTTCTAAATTTACTAATTTTAAACTATAACCGAAACGCTCCTCTGTGGCTCAATCATTAAAAGCACGTCAGGCTATATGACGGTTCCGTATAGGATACAGGTTCGATTCCTGTCGAAGGACGCATATTTTCTATGAAAATTTCTCGGACATTCAGGCCGGTAAATGTTTAATACTGTTTATTATAAACAGATCATTTACTTAAATACGGTTTAAAGACAGTAAGATCGACCTTGCTAACCGAACTCTCGTCTGTGGCCCAATCGGTAAAGGCACGTCAGGCTATATGACGGTTCTGTATAGGATACAGGTTCGATTTCTGTCGGAGGATGCATATTTTCTATGAAAATTCCTTGGACATTCAGGCCGGCAAATGTTATTAATACTGCTTATAAAAAAAAATATAAAAAGAATGTATAAACATAAAAAAATGTCTTAAAAAATAATTGTCGGACTTTGTCCATTTCATAATATATATATATATATATATATATATGTGTGTGTGTGTGTGTGTGTGTGGGAATAAATACGAAATTGGAGCTCAATCCTTCCACGACTTCTGAAGTTAAAAAAACTTCCGACATTACTTTATAGTAATTCATGCAGTATTAGCTCCTTCCCCCCACTTGGACGAGATGTGACACAAGGTCTTTTTAGGTGGAGACCAAAGCGCACGTCCGGGACAAGGGCAAAAATTGCCTCTGGCCTCGGTGCGAGCACCGATAACCTCTCTCTGGTGCAATGGGAGGGCGCCGCCTCAGGCAACTGTTCCCCAGGGCTGGGCACCACTTCAGTATAATTTTCTCAGTTGCCCCTCTGTCCTTTGACAGAGAAGCCCCTGAGCGCAACTAATTTGCATATTGTTTCTAATAAGTTTATTTCATTAATTAACTGTCCTTCATTACTGTGCTTTTATTCAAAGATTGTTTTGATTTTCATATCAAAAATAGTTCTGTTTATGAATATATAATGTAGGAAAGTATTTGAAATTTGCATTTTACTTGTCCTTCAACAGGTTGGCATCTATTTGTAAAGCTTTCCTTAACTATAACAAGCCTGTCCTCACACCCGACCAATTAATTTCTTCTGTCTTTACAATCGTTTTCTTTGAACAAATATATGAATATCCACAAACCCCTCAACATTTCATAAATAGTGAACATTAATCCCATAGACAAACAACTATATATATATATATATATATATATATATATATAATAGGACAAAATGGAAAAAAGTTTTTGTGGTGCGTTTTATCTTTCAGGATTTCATCGGACGAACGGATGAAACGCATCACAAAATGTTTTATATATATGTCCTATTAATTTGTAAATACTGTTTGTCGATATATAAAATTATACAAAATTATATATCGTTATATAATACATATTTTATATATATATAAATATATATATATATATATATATATATATATATGCAAATTTCGTTAAATATGACAGGCAATATATAAAATTATACAAAATTATATATCGTTTATCGTTATATATATATATAAATAATATATTTTGTATAATTATATATGTATATATATATATATATATATATATATATATATATATAAATAATATATTTTGTATAATTATATATATATATATATATATAAAATAATATATTTTGTATAATTATATATATATATATATATATATATATATAAATATATATATTTTGTATTTCTGTAATTATATATATATATATATATATATATATATATATATAAATAATATATTTTATATAATTATATATATATATATATATATATATATATATATATAAAAATATATTTTGTATAATTATATATATATATATATATATATATATATATATATATAATATAAATTTGTATATTTTGTATAATTATATATATATATATATATATATATATATATATATATATATATATGCAAGTTTCGTTAATATATATATGCAAGTTTCGTTAAATATAATTTTTTTTCTATTCAGTAGATAAATTATATAAAACTGTCCAAATATTGTATTTTTCCAAGCGCTTTCGGCTATACATTTAGACATTTTCAAGGATGAAATATATTAACTGTTAGCAAGAAATAGTTTGCTGTATGTATGTATGTATATATTATATAATGTTTCATTTTCAAAACACTGTCAACATATTGTGTTCATGTTCATAGTTGTGTGTAGATTTTGTTTTTGTTTTTATTAATAAGGCTTCCATTATTTTTAGCCTTTTTTTTTACGTGTAGACGATGGTATTATATTTGTATGATCGACAAGTATTTTGCAAATAGTGTTCCAGTAAATGTATAGCCGAAAGCCCTCGGAAAAATATAATATTTGGACAGTTTTTATATAATTTATCTCCCGAAAAGAAAAAAAAAATAGATCACATGAGAAATTATATAAAAAAAAATATTATCAAAGCAACTTGTCTGTCATATTTAATGAAACTTCCATGAAAGAAAGATTGTTGCCTAAATACAATATATATATATATATATATATATATATATATATATATATATATATATATATATATATTTGTGTGTGTGTTTGTCACCGAGATCTTTGTGTTCACACAGTTGACCTTGAAAACGTCGCTTTATTAAAAAGAATGAAAATAATTTACGTAGAGTCCCATTAAAAATGCCGGGTCCCCTGTGGTGAATACATGATCAGCTTACGTCAGCCTATCACGTGTTCTTATTAAACTGATTTTCAAAAAAAAAGAAAGATGTGGGATACAAACAAAAACTGAGTTGACATTAGTGAAATCTAATTTTAAAGATGATGCAGTTCAGATAAAAAAAAAAATGAAAAAAAATTAATCTTCATTTTCTGGACTCAGATGCCGCTCTGTCGCGTGTGTTTGGATTTGGTTGAAATAAAATCCATTTTTATGGTGATGAGGTTTGTTCGGCGAAACATGTCAACATAAATGTTTGTCAAATTTTAATTTATTTAATATATGTGTATATTTATGTGTATGTGAGTGTGTTTATTCTTATAGAACCTTATTAATATCCCTATATTTGTTGTGTCTGTCTCTGTGTGCATGTGTCTCTTTATGAATGTGTGTATATGTATATTTATGCGTGTGTGTGAGTGTATTTACTCCCATATAACTTTATTAATATCCATATATTTGTTGTGTCTGTCTGTGTGTGTATATGTCTCTGCATGAGTTTGTGTATGTGTATATTCATGCGTGTGTGTGAGTGTGTTTATTCCTATATAACCATATTAATATCCATATATTTGTTGTATCTGTCTGTCTGTGTATATGTCTTCTGTCTGTCTGTGTATATGTCTCTGCGTGAGTTTGTGTATGTGTATATTTATGCTTGTGTGTGAGTGTGTTTATTCCTATATAACCTTAATAATATCCATATATTTATTGTGTCTGCGTCTGTGTGTCTATGTGTCTCTGTGTGAATGTGTGTGTGTATATATTTATGCTTGTGTGTGAGTGTGTTTATTCTTATATAACCTTATTAATATCCATATATTTTTTGTGTGTGTCTGTGTCTGTGTGTCTATGCGTCTCTGTGTGAATGTGTGTGTGTATATCTATGTGTGTGTGTGAGTGTGTTTATTCCTATATAACCTTAATAATATCCATATATTTATTGTGTCTGCGTCTGTGTGTGTATACGTCTCTGTGTGAGTGTGTGTATGTTGTGTGTGAGTGCATGTGAGTGTTTATTCGTATACAATCTTAATAACTGTAATACATTTAATATATGTGTGTGTGAGTGTCTTTATGAATGTGTTTGAGTGTGTGCGTGTAGATGTGTGCGTTTATTCGAATATCTTCCTAACAATTACCATATATTTAACGTATATAGCTGTGTGTGTATGAGTGTATTTGCGTATCTGTGTGTGTGTGTGTACGAATGTGTTTATTTGTATATAATCTTCCTAATTGTCATACATTTTATATATATTTGTGTATGTGTAAGTTTAGGTATGTGTGAGAGTACGTGCATGTGTGTGTGAGTGCGTTGATTCGTATATAGCCTTAATAATATCCATATATTTAATGTGTGTGTATGCGTCTGTCTGTGTATGCATCTGTGTGTGAGTATGGGTATGCTGTGTGTGTGTGAGTGTATGTGCGTGTTTATTCATATACAGTCTTAATAAATGCAATACATTTAATATAGATGTGTGTGTATGAGTATGTTTGCGTGTGTGTGTGCTTGTATGTGTGTGAGAGTGTTTATTCGTATATAATCTTTGTAATTGTCATATAATTAATATATATGTATATGAATACTTCGGGATGTGTGTATGCCTGTGTTTCTATGCATGTGTGTGTACGTGCGTATTTATTCATATATAATGTTAATGTGCGAGTGTGCTTATGTGTATGTTTGAGTCCGAGTGTGTGTGCGTGTAGGTGTGTACGGGTGTTTATTCGTATTATATATATATGTGTGTGTGTGTATGTGCGTGTGTGTGTATGTAATGTGTGTATTCTTTCTTTACAGCTGTCCTATATATATATATATATATATATATATATATATATATATATATATATATATATATATTGTTTCATGTTTAAATGAGGAACAGAATTTTAAAAATCTTTTCCTTTCCAAATCCTTCTAGAACAGACCTACTTCTGGTAGCAGCAGGCCTTCAAAAACCGAGTAACACATCTACACATATTATACATATATATTGCCTTAAAAAACAACAAAACCACCCCGAGAAACGTCCACATTATATATATATATATATATATATATATATATATATATATATATATATATATATATATATATATATATATATATATATATATATGTAATATCTTAAAGTAAAAAAAAAAAATTGATAAAAACATACACACACACACTTCATCATACATACATACATATATATATATATATATATATATATATATATATAGCTTTGATTTACATTGAGCTCTCAGGATTTCATCCTCCTTGGGATTACCGGATACGGATTACCAAGTTCATTACTTAAATATATATATATATATATATATATATACATATATATATATATATATATATATATATATATATATATATATATATATATATATATATATATTTTTTAATAAAAAATATTAAAAAATTAAAATCTTCAGACACACTGGGTTGTATATATATATATATATATCCTCTTCATAACAACATAAACATATTGATACAAAACTTATGGACCTTTTTTCATCGTGATATACTATTTTTGGGGTGACCTAATGGAGGATCCTATATATATATATATATATATATATATATATATATATATATATATATATATATATATATATAATGCCTTAAAGCAAAAAAACCCCCAAAATTGAGAAACACAGACACACACTTCTCTCTCTCTCTCTCTCTCTCTCTCTCTATATATATATATATATATATATATATATATATATATAATTTAAAGTAAAAAAAAAAATGTCAAACACATAGACACACATACACTTCACATACACACATAAACACATAATATATATAATGTCTTAAACTAAAGTAAAAAAAATAAAAAACTGAAACACAGACACACACTTCATATATATATATATATATATATATATATATATATATATATATATATATATATATATATATATGCGTGTGTGTGAAGAAAAAGCCGCATAAAATATTATCAAAACAACGCTGTACTTACCGAAAAGGCAAAGAAGAATTTCTAAAGCGAAATGCCTCGTGATAATTGACGAGGCCATATCTCTGATAGTGTAGCTGACTTGAAGTATCGTTGAATGAATAAACGTTTATTCCCCACTTCATAACACGAGCTTTAGTCCTTGCTTCCGTCTGTCTGTGTGTCAACGTATATCCGTCACTTGTGAATTTGTTTATTTATTTATTTTCCTTTCGTTTTTTTTTTTTTTTTTTTTTTTACTTTTGTCTCGGTGTCCATCAGTCAGGGACCGCATTTATGAACGCTCCAGAAAGAATTTCGTATCACCATCCTTCAAGATACATTTGTCTTTTTACTCACACGCCTTTTCCCCTTCCCCATTCTTCTTCTTCTTCTTCTTCTTCTTCTTCTTCTTCTTCTTCTTCTTCTTCTTCTTCTTCACTCACTAAGTCTCAAAAGTAAAACGTCCATCTTCACTCATTCTTTCTTCCTTGTTTGGAACGTGAGGCATTCTTTTTCGGCTGATAACAAAATCCGAAAAACATATTTTCTGCCTAAGCAATATTTGATTAATAAGAGGCAACTTGAACATCGTTTTTTCTTTTTAATCTTTTCACCCCATGCAGGGCAGTAAAGCCACTAAGACACAAACGGTTAATGAGTGTGAAAGAATAAGAAAAATAGAGAAACATTCTTAAGGAGCGATACCAATAGGAGAGTAATCAAGAAGACAGTAGATAACGATTGATTATTGCATTTAAATAATTAAAGATCAATGTCAGTCATTAAATCTTTTGTTACTTTTACCTTAAATTATTTAAGAGATACGTGCTTGCTACAAATCACAAGAAGGTGCAATCCACGATTAATATCTTCGATGAAAAAAATGTATTTAGATTCTTAAACAATTGAATAATACAGAGTTGAGAAAGAACAAGCACATTAGAATGTGGCATTCATTATTAGAATGAAAGAAAAAAAATAAATGAAATCATTTCATAAATATATTGGAATTTACTAATACTTAATTATGATACGTTTGCCTGAAGAAGAATGATACAAACAACAAATGGAAAACGAGCCATATTTGAATAAGATTGTTTCCAGTCAATATATTCAAATTTACATATACTTAATAACTAAATAATATAGCCTGCTCATAAAATAATGTCGATTGTATAAAGCAGGCGTTATTAAAAGCAAAGCGATCCATATTTAAATAAAATCGTTTTCAGTCAATATATTCAAATTTTCATATACTTAATAACTAAATAATATAGCCTGCTCATAAAAATAATGTCGATTGTATAAAGCAGGCGTTATTAAAGCAAGCGATCCATATTTAAATAAAATCGTTTTCAGTCAATATATTCAAATTTTCATATACTTAATAACTAAATAATATAGCCTGCTCATAAAATAATGTCGATTGTATAAAGCAGGCGTTAATAAAGCAAGCGATCCATATTTGAATAAAATCGTTTTCAGTCAATATATTCAAATTTTCATATACTTAATAACTAAATAATATAGCCTGCTCATAAAATAATGTCGATTGTATAAAGCAGGCGTTATTAAAGCAAGCGATCCATATTTGAATAAAATCGTTTTCAGTCAATATATTCAAATTTTCATATACTTAATAACTAAATAATATAGCCTGCTCATAAAATAATGTCGATTGTATAAAGCAGGCGTTATTAAATCAAGCGATCCATATTTGAATAAAATCGTTTTCAGTCAATATATTCAAATTTTCATATACTTAATAACTAAATAATATAGCCTGCTCATAAAATAATGTCGATTGTATAAAGCAGGCGTTATTAAAGCAAGCGATCCATATTTGAATAAAATCGTTTTCAGTCAATATATTCAGATTTTCATATACTTAATAACTAAATAATATAGCCTGCTCATAAAATAATGTCGATTGTATAAAGCAGGCGTTATTAAAACAAAGCGATCCATATTTAAATAAAATCGTTTTCAGTCAATATATTCAAATTTTCATATACTTAATAACTAAATAATATAGCCTGCTCATAAAATAATGTCGATTGTATAAAGCAGGCGTTATTAAAACAAAGCGATCCATATTTAAATAAAATCGTTTTCAGTCAATATATTCAAATTTTCATATACTTAATAACTAAATAATATAGCCTGCTCATAAAATAATGTCGATTGTATAAAGCAGGCGTTATTAAAAATAAGCGATCCATATTTGAATAAAAATCGTTTTCAGTCAATATATTCAAATTTTCATATACTTAATAACTAAATAATATAGCCTGCTCATAAAATAATGTCGATTGTATAAAGCAGGCGTTATTAAATCAAGCGATCCATATTTGAATAAAATCGTTTTCAGTCAATATATTCAAATTTTCATATACTTTAATAACTAAATAATATAGCCTGCTCATAAAAATAATGTCGATTGTATAAAGCAGGCGTTATTAAAGCAAGTGATCCATATTTGAATAAAATCGTTTTCAGTCAATATATTCAAATTTTCATATACTTAATAACTAAATAATATAGCCTGCTCATAAAATAATGTCGATTGTATAAAGCAGGCGTTATTAAAGCAAGCGATCCATATTTAAATAAAATCGTTTTCAGTCAATATATTCAAATTTTCATATACTTAATAACTAAATAATATAGCCTGCTCATAAAATAATGTCGATTGTATAAAGCAGGCGTTATTAAATCAAGCGATCCATATTTGAATAAAATCGTTTTCAGTCAATATATTCAAATTTTCATATACTTAATAACTAAATAATATAGCCTGCTCATAAAATAATGTCGATTGTATAAAGCAGGCGTTATTAAAGCAAGTGATCCATATTTGAATAAAATCGTTTTCAGTCAATATATTCAAATTTTCATATACTTAATAACTAAATAATATAGCCTGCTCATAAAATAATGTCGATTGTATAAAGCAGGCGTTATTAAAAAATAAAGCGATCCATATTTAAATAAAATCGTTTTCAGTCAATATATTCAAATTTTCATATACTTAATAACTAAATAATATAGCCTGCTCATAAAATAATGTCGATTGTATAAAGCAGGCGTTATTAAAAACAAGCGATCCATATTTAAATAAAATCGTTTTCAGTCAATATATTCAAATTTTCATATACTTAATAACTAAATAATATAGCCTGCTCATAAAATAATGTCGATTGTATAAAGCAGGCGTTATTAAAGCAAGCGATCCATATTTGAATAAAATCGTTTTCAGTCAATATATTCAAATTTTCATATACTTAATAACTAAATAATATAGCCTGCTCATAAAATAATGTCGATTGTATAAAGCAGGCGTTATTAAAGTAAACGATCCATATTTGAATAAAATCGTTTTCAGTCAATATATTCAAATTTTCATATACTTAATAACTAAATAATATAGCCTGCTCATAAAATAATGTCGATTGTATAAAGCAGGCGTTATTAAAGCAAGCGATCCATATTTAAATAAAATCGTTTTCAGTCAATATATTCAAATTTTCATATACTTAATAACTAAATAATATAGCCTGCTCATAAAATAATGTCGATTGTATAAAGCAGGCGTTATTAAAACAAAGCGATCCATATTTGAATAAAATCGTTTTCAGTCAATATATTCAAATTTTCATATACTTAATAACTAAATAATATAGCCTGCTCATAAAATAATGTCGATTGTATAAAGCAGGCGTTATTAAATCAAGCGATCCATATTTGAATAAAATCGTTTTCAGTCAATATATTCAAATTTTCATATACTTAATAACTAAATAATATAGCCTGCTCATAAAATAATGTCGATTGTATAAAGCAGGCGTTATTAAAACAAAGGATCCATATTTGAATAAAATCGTTTTCAGTCAATATATTCAAATTTACATATACTTAATAACTAAATAATATAGCCTGCTCATAAAATAATGTCGATTGTATAAAGCAGGCGTTATTAAAACAAAGGATCCATATTTGAATAAAATCGTTTTCAGTCAATATATTCAAATTTACATATACTTAATAACTAAATAATATAGCCTGCTCATAAAATAATGTCGATTGTATAAAGCAGGCGTTATTAAAGCAAACGATCCATATTTGAATAAAATCGTTTTCAGTCAATATATTCAAATTTACATATACTTCATAACTAAATAATATAGCCTGCTCATAACATAATGTCGATTGTATAAAGCAGGCGTTATTAAAGCAAGCGATCCATATTTGGATAAAATCGTTTTCAGTCAATATATCCTGATTTTCATGGATACTGCTTTATAATATCGTCTGTTCATAAAAGAAAATCATTTGTATGAAGCAGACATTATTTAAATAAAGCATCTTTTAAGTGTTTCAAGTGGCCATTCTATTTTTATTGATTAAACAGCGTTTATTATGTCCATCGTTCTGCGCATTCGAAAAATCCTGGCAATGAAAATATTTTTTCTCGGCAGAGATTGAACTTGTATCCTCTTTTGTAGAGGAAACCATCGTTTGATTCAGCGCAGGTTCGATTCCTGCCGAGGAACATACTTTTTCACTCGGATTTCTCGAATGCGAAGGCTTAATTGACGTAATGCTCACTGTTTAATAGATGAAAATTGAGACGTCCACTATAATAATGTTTGTAATAATATAAATGACGGATTAAAACAACATCAATCATCCCAAAATTCTCTAAAAAATGAATATATATGATAAATGGCCAAACCTTAATAAAAACAAAGTTTTATCTTCAAAATTTTTGTTTTAAGCCGAACTACGAAAGGACTTTTTGATATAAAAATTATATTTTCAATCTTTTTTATAACCTTTTTTATTAGAATTTCACCCCAAGGAAGAAGGGAGTTCCACTAGCAGCAAAGGGTTTACAGAGAGTGAGAGCAAGAGTAAAGAGGAGTGTTTAAGAAAAGGATAAAAAGAAGGACGGAGATCAGGACCAAGGCATCAGAAGATGTCGATTGACATTACATTTGAATATTTGAAGATTATGGAAGTAATTATAAGAAAGGTTTTGTTTTCTTTCTTTTTTTTTTTTTTTTTTTTTTTTTAAGCATATCACCCCAAGCAAGGCTGGAGTGCCACTAGCACGCAGGGGGTTACAGAGAGTCAGAGCAAGAGTAAAGAGTGGTGTTTGAGAAAAGGATAGAGAGGGACGGGGAATAAGATCAAGGCATCAGAAGATGTCGATTGACATTACATTTGAATATTTAAAGGTTATGGAAATAATTATAAGAAATGTTTTGCTTTCTTTCTTTTCTGTTTTTTTTTTATTTTTTTTATTTTTAGCATTTCGCTTCAAGCAAGATGGGAGTGCCACTAGTACGCAAGGGCTTACAGAAAATGAGAGCAAGCGTAAAGCGAGGTGTTTGAGAAAAGGATATAGAGAAGGACGGGCATCGGGACCGAGGCATCAGAGGATGTCGATTGACATTAGATTTGAATATTTGAAGATTATACCTATTATTTCTATTTTTTTTTATATAGTGTCCATTTTCATTTTTTATATAATTGAGTTCTGGGATTTTATAGCCACTATTCTTTAGAGATTTATAGAAATTTCTATGTTCATACTATATTTTCTCATTTGCTGAATTTGTACTTATTCTCTTTTCGATAGATAAAGGTATATGCTTAATTATAGATGGAGGGTGATTTATTTAGGGTGTATATACAAAGGATTAATATTGGGCATTTTGCAAGTTAGGTATATATTAATTCATTAAATTTAATGCTATATCAGGGAAGTTAACTTTTTTCAATTTAGTATTTACAGTAATTTTCAAGTTTAGGCATTTCAATTCTCTATGTAATAGATTTTTTCATTCTCTATGAAAATTCTCTATGTAATAGATTTTTAAATTAAATTTTAAATTTAATGTAATAGATTTTTAATTTAAATTTTAAATTCTCTATGTAATAGAATTTTTTAAAAAAAATTATCAATTTTAAAGTTCGTAGAATTCCTTGCAACCATAAGGTCATCATCTCTGTACAATCCAATGTCATTTATACTAATTTCACGATATGCAGTAAAATTATATAATATAAAAAGTCCAATAAGATCGTAGAACTCAGCATAGTCCAATGATCCCATTGTGATACCAAAGTGGTCATTGGAGTTTTTAATCCATTGCTCGCCATTATGAATGAGTACTTACGATTATTTCTATATATATATATATATATATATATATACTATATGACATATATATGTTATATGATATGTTATATATGATAAAATTATGATATAATATGTTATTATGATGTCATAATATGTTATTATAATCACTAATATGTTATTAAATAAGAACTATATTTACTAATCATAAATGGAAAACTTACTAAAACTCAGTGAAGCCCACTATTTTAAAAAGAATTTTCAACTTTTTTTTCTCTGTATAAATGTGCCGATTTTTGTATATAGGGATGTCCATTCACAACATTATCAAATAATAGGAGTAGTAACCATTGGAAATTTTAAATTTCAGGGTAATTTACTTACATTTCTCCAACAAGCATCTTCGTAAGATTTTTTTTTAAGCGTTTCACCCCAAGCAAGGCTGGAAGCCACTAGGACGCAAGGGGTTACAGAAAATTTGAAGCAAGATCAGATAGGAGTGATAGAAGGATGAGGAGAAGGATAGTGGATAGATCAAGGCAACTGGAGATGTCGATTGACATTACATTTGAATAGCTAGAGATTATAGCTCTCAGGAAAACTGGAATAGGGAAGGGAGTTCCACAGGAGAGAGGTGCGAGACATGAAGATATTGGAGTAGAAGAGACGGCTACATTTAATAGTTTCGACAGTGAAAGGGTGGGAGCAGGATGCCAGTCTCGTAGGGCGCTTGAAGTCATGAAGTATGGGAACCAGCGAATGCAGCTCCTTGGAGCAATTACCATGAAAGTATTTGTAAAAACAAAGAGAGAGAGAGGCGTTGGCGCTTCTGTGAGAAAGTGACTGTAGACGAGATGCCAGAGCAAGGACAATCATGTTGCATATCCGCCTCTGGAGACTATCAAGAACCCCGAGGCAAACAGAAGGGGCTCCAGACCATATATGGCAGCAACACTCCATGCAAGGGCGTATTGTTGATTTGTTGATCTGGAGGATCGATTCCGGGGAGAAAAATTTCCTGGTGCAGCACAGGGAGTTAAAAAGCAAAGGTACCTAAAATTCAATAAAATACTAGAATGTTTAAAATATTTGAACATTTTATGAATACTGTGTAGTCACAAAAATAACTAAAATAGAAGCTAAGATTTTATTAATATATATATATATATATATATATATATATATATATATATATATATATATATATAAAATATATATATTTATATATATATATATATATATTCAGTAAAATTTTGCGAATACTGTGTAGTCAAAAGATTATCTACAGTAGAAGCTTTTTTATATATACATATATATATATATATATATATATATATATATATATATATATATATATATATATACTCTGTATTGAGCACTTTTTTAAGAATAGTATTTGTTGGTTATTGGAATTTATTCCGTATACACCAATCCTATACTTGGATAGAATAACACTGAATTCAAAACCTGCGGAGGGTCGTTTAGGGACCTTGTGGCACTTAGTGCACCAGGTTTCTGTATTCGGGCCTTCAAAAAGTGTGGATGGTTCCACACAAAACCTTCACCATTATAATCAAATCTTATGTGCTCGTGTCGGGCTGTCAGTTTCCTAGGAAATGATCTGCTTGACCCTCATAAGTCGAATTCGGCGGGGAGAGTCGAGTACACACACACACACACACACACACACACACACATATATATATATATATATATATATATATATATATATACGACTCAGTTCGACATTCAAATCACCTGAAGAAGGCCGGAGCGTTCAACGGCCGAATCGTTGTGATAAACATAACGTCAAAGATGAAGACAATAGTCCGAATAATGTAAATAGTGTAAACAATACCTCATCTCAGAAATATAGACAGATACTGGTACACGACTCTCTCTCTTTCTCTCCCTCTTTTTCTCTCTCTCTCTCTCTCTCTCTCTATATATATATATATATATATATATATATATATATATATATATATATTTGTGTGTGTGTGTGTCAGTTTGCTCATATCTATCTCAGTTTGTTTATTATCTATCTATCGAATCAGTATCCTTTCATATCTATGTATCTATCAATCTATCTATTCATTTTCCTTTCATATCTATCTATCTATCTATCTATCTATCTATCTATCTATCTTGGAATCAATATATTGACATTGTGAATATACCAAAACTCATGTCATGCACTTTTCCCAAATAATAACCCACTAATCTCTTTCTAACATAATCATTAGACGTGTTGTTGTGTGGAATTATTTAAGAAACAATCTTTTTAAACGGTCTTTTCGATGTTTATTTTTTCTCATGTTATTGAAACAGTTTCTGGGTTGAGGCATAAAGGCTAGTGTTAAAAGATGAAAGATTATAATTCCTCGAGAAAGGAGTAATAAAACCCGAACGAAGAATTTAAGAGAGAAAGAAAGAAAACAAACTGTTGAAATCGGAAGCCAAGATGAAAATGCTTCGTTTATCAAATGAACATCATGCTTGAAAGACCCACTCCCGTCGACAAATACTTATGATAGATGTAAATTGAAACCAAACATTGGGTAAATGAAATGTCGGTTTTGAGCTGGAAGAGGACTGTCGGGTAATGTTCTATATAAAAAAGAAAGTGCGAGGGTATAAATGCGAGAAGGGTGTGTTAAATAGAAGAGGCGAGGGGGAGGAAAAGAAAAGGGGAAAGATTAAAAAAAGTAGTAATTAATAAAGGGCAATGAGATAGATAGATGGAGGAAAACACTGAGATAGATAGACAGATGGATAGATAGATATGTAGAGACTAACAGATAGATAGATAGATAGAGATAGATAGATAGATAGATAATGTACAGACTGAAAGATAGATAGATAGATATGTACAGACAGATAAATAGATAGATAGATAAATAGATAGATAGATAATGTACAGACTGAAAGATAGATAGATAGATAGATATGAACAGACTGATAGATAGATAGATAGATAGATAGATAGATAGATAAACAAACTGAGATAGATAGATATGAACAGACTCATGGATACCTAAGGATATTTTGTTTTGTTATTATTAGTTACTTTGTTTTAATAAATTCACTTCCTTTTTTGTTTTGAAAATGTCCACATTGGGCGAAACGCGTCGGCTAATATTACAGTTTTCCCATTGTCTTTTATATTTACAAATCTCTAGACATATATGAAGAGACTTATGGATAGAATGGGTAATAAACAAACTGATATATATATATATATATATATATATATATATATATATATATATATTCGGATATCTATCTATCTATCTATCTATCTATCTATCATCTATATATATATATATATATACAAAATAAATATATATATATATATATATATATATATATATATATATATAAGATAGACAGTTATTGTTTTTATATGTGTGTGTGTGTGTGAGAGAGAGAGTTTATCGATTGTGTGTTTAAAGATAGTGAAAGTGTCTTGAAAGAAACAGATAAGTTTGAGAGAGAGAGAATTTTCCAGTGTGTGTGTGTTTATATTGAGAAAATATCGTTGAAAGTGTGTTGACATTTAGAGAAATGTGTATAGAATCTGAGAATATATATGTGTGTCCTGTTAAAAAGATTAGAGAGACAGAAACACAGAGAGAGAGAGAGAGAGAGAGTGTGTGTGTGTGTGTGTGATTGAGATATTGAGAGTGATGCTCTCATTGAGAAAGAGAGAGAAAATTTTTAAGGTTGTCTTTGTGTGTGTGTTAATAAGAGAATGAGATCTATTTCAGGTGAGTTTAAAAATGTATGTGTGAAATTTAGAAAGTTTAATAATTTAGTGTGAGAGAGAGAGAGAGATAGAGAGTGAGAACGTATGTATGTTTGTATGTGTGAGAGAGAGAGAATGAAATTGTGTGTTTGTGTGAGATAGAGACATATATATATATATATATATATATATTGTCATTCGCGTTCAGGCCTGTTTCGCTGTTTTCCAAAAGTATTTGCCCTCAATTTTAGAGTTCATTCTAATATTCCTGAGCTACAGTTGGACTTTCCTGTCACCCCGAATTAATGTCAAGTTTCCAGGAGAACAATTCTTGCTGTGCTGCAACTCTCCACTGAACTAAAAGGACATTCCTTGATGCTTGTGAAAAAAACAAATAAACAAAAATGCAAGCGGGCAAAGATGAAAGAATTACGCATGATCTATGCGTCTGTGGGCCGATTTTAAACTCAAGCTTCTGTTTAATTTACTCTTGTTTAATGAGAGCGACCGTAATGAAGAAAAAGTTCGAGATATATGTCCCTAGCGAGTGTATTATTAATAATTCAATGTCGCGTTCTGTGTCGTCATTGTCTTCAGACCATTATTTCCAACGCCATATTTAATACGTTTTATTTATATATATATATTCATTATATTATTCGATCGGCCAAAAACATTTTTTTTCCCCAAACGCCAAATAATTCTTATCACATCTTTCTTTTGGGGACACCAAAATTCATATTTTTCTCTATATATAACTCATCAATCACTGTCAAAACCCGACATCTGGAAGATCTCCGCTAAATCAACTTTTAACTGGAGGTCCGTGTTTACCTGAGAATCAAATTCTTTATTTTCTCATGCCTTAAAATCCTCTTATCACCAGGTGCCCATTTTCGACGACGCTGTGTCTGACGTCAACAGTTTGAAAAAGTAATGATAATAATTTCCTCCACGATTTTCTTCCTCATGCCAAAATTCTAATACATACCAGATGATTTCCCTTCGTTGGACACAGGAATCAAAATTAAATAATGTCTCTGAAAGATAACTAATATCGATTCTCTCTGCCTGTATCGCGGTCGTCTCAAGCCGAATTTTTTTTATGACCGCCATATGTCGGCCGGCTTTGTTTTTCTTTCGGAATTCTGTTTCCCTTGGCGCGTCATTCCCTTACCGTGACATTAATCAGTTTTGACAGAATCTCATATCTTACGGATTTTCTATCTCACGCGAAAAATATCTTTCTTCGTAAATAAAAAAAAAAATTAATCTTTTTTTGTCGCTCAGTCTATCTTTCGATATAGCTCTTTTCTCGTCTCAAAGTCTTTCCTGTTTTTTATTTTCTATTTGTTTAATTAGTTAGTCATCATTCACTATTCAAATTGTCTTGCAGTAATTGTCTGAACGCGACTCTGTTTCGGACTGCCTCTGGATCGACTCTTGACTCGACTTTATCACTATTGTTTATGGTCCGGTTTCTTGTACCACGGTGATAGTCCAAATTAAGTACCAATAAAAAAAGAACTCGAACACGGATATGGAATAACACATATATATATTTCAAACAGGAATATATACAGAGAAGTAGAAGTGTTAGTATGAACAATCAGGTTTAGTAGAGAGAACAATGTTGTCTCGACCAGTATCACATTCCAATGTCTTGCAGTAATTGTCTGAACGCGATATTTTTTTTATATTGTGCTTCTGACTCGATCTTGACTCGACTTTATCACTATTGTTATGGTCCAGGTCCTTGTACCACGGTGATAGTCCAAGTAGAACCAATAAAGAAGAACTCGAACACAGGTATGGAATAACACATATATTAAAAACAACAGGTTATATATACAGAAGAAACAGAAGTTCATTTAGTATGAACAATCAGGTTTAGTAGAATTTTATGTAAATCTCGACCAGTATCACTATTCCAATGTCTTGCAGTAATTGTCTGAACGCGACTTTGTTTCGGGCTGCTTCTGACTCGACTCTTGACTATATACTTTATCACTATTGTTATGGTCCAGGTCCTTGTACCACGGTGATAGTCCAAGGTAGAACCAATAAAGAAGAACTCGAACACAGGTATGGAATAACACAGATATATTACAAACAGGAATATATACAGAGAAGTAGAAGTGTTAGTATGAACAATCAGGTTTAGTAGAGAGAACAATGTAGTCTCGACCAGTATCACTATTCCAATGTCTTGCAGTAATTGTCTGAACGCGACTTTGTTTCGGGCTGCTTCTGACTCGACTCTTGACTCGACTTTATCACTATTGTTATGGTCCAGGTCCTTGTACCACGGTGATAGTCCAAGGTAGAACCAATAAAGAAAAACTCGAACACAGGTATGGAATAACATAGATATATTACAAACAGGAATATATACAGAGAAGTAGAAGTGTTAGTATGAACAATCAGGTTTAGTAGAGAGAACAATGTAGTCTCGACCAGTATCATTATTCAATGTCTTGCAGTAATTGTCTGAACGCGACTCTGTTTCTGGACTGCCTCTTGACTCGACTTGAACTTGACTTGAACCGACTACTGACGATATTCAGTCATCCCCCCCCCCCCCAGGGCATCATGTGGCAAAGGCCTTTTTTTACGTGGGCATCTCCGAGCCCGTGGACTCGGCCAAAAATATATCCATTGAACCCGTATAAACGGGTTCAGGGTCGGTTTACCTCCCCGAAAGATAGTCCGCCCTTCGGCGTAGCCTGTTTCGTATTCCTCCCTGCCCGAAGGCTGAGAGTTCAACCGAACAGTCGGTCAAGAGTTGAGCGACTGACGATATTCACTCACCCCCCCTACGAGGGTGTCATGTGGCACAAGGCCGGTTTAACGTGGGCTCTCCGAGCCCGTGGGCTCGGCCAAAAATATGCCCATTGAACCAGTATAAACGGGTTCAGGGTCGGTTTACCTCCCCGAAAGATAGTCCGTCCTTCGGCGTAGCCTCGTTCGGGTTCCTCCCCACCCGAAAGCAGAGAGTTCAACCTAACAGTCGCTCAGGACTTAAGCGACTGACGATATTCAGTCACCCCCCACGAGGGTGTCATGTGGCACAAGGCCTTTTTAACGTGGGCATTCCCGAGCCATTAGGCTCGGCCAAAAAAATAGCCCCATTGAACCCGTATAAACGGGTTCAGGGCCGGTTTTACCTCCCGAAGGAGACTCCGCCCTTCGGCGTAGCCTCCTTCGGGTTCCTCCCCGCCCGTAGGAAGAGAGTTTAACCGAACAGTCGGTTCAAAATGAACGACTGACGATATTCAGTCACCCCCCACGAGGGTGTCATGTGGCACAAGGCCTTTTTTTTACGTGGGCATTCCCGAGCCCCTGGGCTCGGCCCAAAAAATAGCCCATTTGAACCCGTATAAACGGGTTCAGGGCCGGTTTACCTCCCCGAAGGAGACTCCGCCCTTCGGCGTAGCCTCCTTCGGGTTCCTCCCGCCCGTAGGAAGAGAGTTTAACCGAACAGTCGGTTCAGAAAGTGAACGACTGACGATATTCAGTCACCCCCCCACGAGGGTGTCATGTGGCACAAGGCCTTTTTAACGTGGGCATTCCCGAGCCATTAGGCTCGGCCAAAAAAGCCCATTTGAACCCGTATAAACGGGTTCAGGGCCAGTTTTACCTCCCGAAGGAGACTCCGCCCTTCGGCGTAGCCTCCTTCGGGTTCCTCCCGCCCGTAGGAAGAGAGTTTAACCGAACAGTCGGTTCAGAAAGTGAACGACTGACGATATTCAGTCACCCCCACGAGGGTGTCATGTGGCACAAGGCCTTTTTAACGTGGGCATTCCCGAGCCATTAGGCTCGGCCAAAAAAAATATAGCCCATTTGAACCCGTATAAACGGGTTCAGGGCCGGTTTTACCTCCCCCCCAAGGAGACTCCGCCCTTCGGCGTAGCCTCCTTCGGGTTCCTCCCGCCCGTAGGAAGACAGAGTTTAACCGAACAGTCTGTTCAGAGGTGAACGACTGACGATATTCAGTCACCCCCACGAGGGTGTCATGTGGCACAAGGCCTTTTTTAACGTGGGCATTCCCGAGCCATTAGGCTCGGCCAAAAAATAGCCCATTTGAACCCGTATAAACGGGTTCTGGGCCGGTTTTACCTCCCCGAAGGAGACTCCGCCCTTCGGCGTAGCCTCCTTCGGGTTCCTCCCGCCCGTAGGAAGAGAGTTTAACCGAACAGTCGCTCAGAAAGTGAACGACTGACGATATTCAGTCACCCCCCCACGAGGGTGTCATGTGGCACAAGGCCTTTTTAACGTGGGCATTCCCGAGCCATTAGGCTCGGCCAAAAAATAGCCCATTTGAACCCGTATAAACGGGTTCTGGGCCGGTTTTACCTCCCCCGAAGGAGACTCCGCCCTTCGGCGTAGCCTCCTTCGGGTTCCTCCCGCCCGTAGGAAGAGAGTTGAACCGTGCAGTCGGTTCAGAAAGTGAACGACTGACAATATTCAGTCACCCCCCCCACGAGGGTGTCATGTGGCACAAGGCCTTTTTTAACGTGGGCATTCCCGAGCCATTAGGCTCGGCCAAAAAAAATAGCCCATTTGAACCCGTATAAACGGGTTCAGGGCCGGTTTACCTCCCCGAAGGAGACTCCGCCCTTCGGCGTAGCCTCCTTCGGGTTCCTCCCGCCCGTAGGAAGAGAGTTGAACCGAACAGTCGTTCAGAAAGTGAACGACTGACAATATTCAGTCACCCCCCCACGAGGGTGTCATGTGGCACAAGGCCTTTTTAACGTGGGCATTCCCGAGCCATTAGGCTCGGCCAAAAATAGCCCATTTGAACCCGTATAAACGGGTTCAGGGCCGGTTTTACCTCCCCGAAGGAGACTCCGCCCTTCGGCGTAGCCTCCTTCGGGTTCCTCCCGCCCGTAGGAAGAGAGTTGAACCGAACAGTCGGTTCAGAAAGTGAACGACTGACGATATTCAGTCACCCCCCACGAGGGTGTCATGTGGCACAAGGCCTTTTTAACGTGGGCATTCCCGAGCCATTAGGCTCGGCCTAAAAATAGCCCATTTGAACCCGTATAAACGGGTTCAGGGCCGGTTTTACCTCCCCGAAGGAGACTCCGCCCTTCGGCGTAGCCTCCTTCGGGTTCCTCCCGCCCGTAGGAAGAGAGTTGAACCGAACAGTCGCTCAGAAAGTGAACGACTGACGATATTCAGTCACCCCCCCCCACGAGGGTGTCATGTGGCACAAGGCCTTTTTAACGTGGGCATTCCCGAGCCATTAGGCTCGGCCAAAAAATAGCCCATTTGAACCCGTATAAACGGGTTCTGGGCCGAGTTTAACCTCCCGAAGGAGACTCCGCCCTTCGGCGTAGCCTCCTTCGGGTTCCTCCCGCCCGTAGGAAGAGAGTTGAACCGAACAGTCGTTCAGAGGTGAACGACTGACAATATTCAGTCACCCCCCCCCGAGGGTGTCATGTGGCACAAGGCCTTTTTAACGTGGGCATTCCCGAGCCATTAGGCTCGGCCAAAAATAGCCCATTTGAACCCGTATAAACGGGTTCAGGGCCGAGTTTTACCTCCCCGAAGGAGACTCCGCCCTTCGGCGTAGCCTCCTTCGGGTTCCTCCCGCCCGTAGGAAGAGAGTTGAACCGAACAGTCAGTTCAGAAAGTGAACGACTGACAATATTCAGTCACCCCCCACGAGGGTGTCATGTGGCACAAGGCCTTTTTTAACGTGGGCATTCCCGAGCCATTAGGCTCGGCCAAAAAAATAGCCCATTTGAACCCGTATAAACGGGTTCTGGGCCGGTTTACCCTCCCGAAGGAGACTCCGCCCTTCGGCGTAGCCTCCTTCGGGTTCCTCCCGCCCGTAGGAAGAGAGTTGAACCGAACAGTCAGTTCAGAAAGTGAACGACTGACAATATTCAGTCACCCCCCACGAGGGTGTCATGTGGCACAAGGCCTTTTTTAACGTGGGCATTCCCGAGCCATTAGGCTCGGCCAAAAATAGCCCATTTTGAACCCGTATAAACGGGTTCAGGGCCGGTTTACCTCCCCGAAGGAGACTCCGCCCTTCGGCGTAGCCTCCTTCGGGTTCCTCCCGCCCGTAGGAAGAGAGTTGAACCGAACAGTCGGTTCAGAAAGTGAACGAACGACTGACAATATTCAGTCACCCCCCCACGAGGGTGTCATGTGGCACAAGGCCTTTTTAACGTGGGCATTCCCGAGCCATTAGGCTCGGCCAAAAATAGCCCATTTGAACCCGTATAAACGGGTTCTGGGCCGGTTTTACCTCCCCGAAGGAGACTCCGCCCTTCGGCGTAGCCTCCTTCGGGTTCCTCCCGCCCGTAGGAAGAGAGTTGAACCGAACAGTCAGTTCAGAAAGGTGAACGACTGACAATATTCAGTCACCCCCCACGAGGGTGTCATGTGGCACAAGGCCTTTTTAACGTGGGCATTCCCGAGCCATTAGGCTCGGCCAAAAAATAGCCCATTTGAACCCGTATAAACGGGTTCAGGGCCGGTTTACCTCCCCGAAGGAGACTCCGCCCTTCGGCGTAGCCTCCTTCGGGTTCCTCCCGCCCGTAGGAAGAGAGTTGAACCGAACAGTCGTTCAGAAAGGTGAACGACTGACAATATTCAGTCACCCCCCACGAGGGTGTCATGTGGCACAAGGCCTTTTTAACGTGGGCATTCCCGAGCCATTAGGCTCGGCCAAAAAATAGCCCATTTGAACCCGTATAAACGGGTTCTGGGCCGATTTACCTCCCGAAGGAGACTCCGCCCTTCGGCGTAGCCTCCTTCGGGTTCCTCCCCAAAATAGGAAGAGAGTTGAACCGAACAGTCGCTCAGAAAGTGAACGACTGACGATATTCAGTCACCCCCCCACGAGGGTGTCATGTGGCACAAGGCCTTTTTAACGTGGGCATTCCCGAGCCATTAGGCTCGGCCAAAAAATAGCCCATTTGAACCCGTATAAACGGGTTCTGGGCCGGTTTAACCTCCCGAAAGGAGACTCCGCCCTTCGGCGTAGCCTCCTTCGGGTTCCTCCCGCCCGTAGGAAGAGAGTTGAACCGAACAGTCAGTTCAGAAAGTGAACGACTGACAATATTCAGTCACCCCCCCACGAGGGTGTCATGTGGCACAAGGCCTTTTTAACGTGGGCATTCCCGAGCCATTAGGCTCGGCCAAAAAAATAGCCCATTTGAACCCGTATAAACGGGTTCTGGGCCGAGTTTACCTCCCCCGAAGGAGACTCCGCCCTTCGGCGTAGCCTCCTTCGGGTTCCTCCCGCCCGTAGGAAGAGAGTTGAACCGAACAGTCAGTTCAAAAGTGAACGACTGACAATATTCAGTCACCCCCCCACGAGGGTGTCATGCGGCACAAAGGCCTTTTTAACGTGGGCATTCCCGAGCCATTAGGCTCGGCCAAAAAAATAACCATTTGAACCCGTATAAACGGGTTCAGGGCCGTTTTACCTCCCGAAGGAGACTCCGCCCTTCGGCGTAGCCTCCTTCGGGTTCCTCCCGCCCGTAGGAAGAGAGTTTTCAAACGTGCAGTCGTTCAAAAGTGAACGACTGACAATATTCAGTCACCCCCCCACGAGGGTGTCATGTGGCACAAGGCCTTTTTAACGTGGGCATTCCCGAGCCATTCTCTCGGCCAAAAAATAGCCCATTTGAACCCGTATAAACGGGTTCTGGGCCGTGTTTAACCTCCCCGAGGGAGACTCCGCCCTTCGGCGTAGCCTCCTTCGGGTTCCTCCTCCCGTAGGAAGAGAGTTGAACCGAACAGTCGGTTCAAAAGTGAACGACTGACAATATTCAGTCACCCCCCCCACGAGGGTGTCATGTGGCACAAGGCCTTTTTAACGTGGGCATTCCCGAGCCATTAGGCTCGGCCAAAAAAAAAATATATTTGAACCCGTATAAACGGGTTCTGGGCCGAGTTTAACCTCCCCGAAGGAGACTCCGCCCTTCAGCGTAGCCTCCTTCGGGTTCCTCTCGCCCGTAGGAAGAGAGTTGAACCGAACAGTCAGTTCAAAAAGTGAACGACTGACAATATTCAGTCACCCCCCACGAGGGGTGTCATGTGGCACAAGGCCTTTTTTAACGTGGGCATTCCCGAGCCATTAGGCTCGGCCAAAAAATAGCCCATTTGAACCCGTATAAACGGGTTCTGGGCCGATTTAACCTCCCCGAAGGAGACTCCGCCCTTCGGCGTAGCCTCCTTCGGGTTCCTCCCGCCCGTAAGGAAGAGTTGAACCGAACAGTCGGTTCAAAAAGTGAAACGACTGACAATATTCAGTCACCCCCCACGAGGGTGTCATGTGGCACAAGGCCTTTTTAACGTGGGCATTCCCGAGCCATTAGGCTCGGCCAAAAAAATAATATTTGAACCCGTATAAACGGGTTCTGGGCCGGTTTACCTCCCGAAGGAGACTCCGCCCTTCGGCGTAGCCTCCTTCGGGTTCCTCCCCTTAGGAAGAGAGTTAACCGTGCAGTCGGTTCAAAAGTGAACGACTGACAATATTCAAATCACCCCCACGAGGGTGTCATGTGGCATAGTTTTTTAAATAATTTTTAACGTGGGCATTCCCGATATCATTAGGCTCGGCCAAAAAAAAAGCCCATTTGAACTTGTATAAACGGGTTCTGGGCCCGTTTTTACCTCCCGAAGGAGACTCCGCCCTTCGGCGTAGCCTCCTTCGGGTTCCTCCATTAAAGGAAAGAGTTGAACCGTGCAATCGGTTCAAAAGTGAACGACTGACGATATTCAGTCAAAATGGAACAAGGCCTTTTTAAAATGGATATTCCCCAGCCATTTTTATCTTTAAAAATTTAAAAAAATAAATTTGAACCCGTTAAACGGGTTCTGGGCCATTTTTATATTATATAGATATATTTTATTTATATTTCCTTTATTCCTCCGGAGGAAAGTAAACAAGGCATTCGGTTCAAAATGAACGACTGATCCCAATCTCTTTTTGAGGGTCGTTGTATTTATCCTTTATGGAATTTGTCCATTATTATTTACATTTTGGATGTTTTCTTTTCAGATATCTTTTGGATCTATTTATAAATATTTTTTTTTATAATCTATATATCATAATTTTTTTATATTTTTCTTGGTTATTTTCTTGGTTCTGGCATTGTTTTTTTTTATATCAGATAAAAAAAAAATCATGTCGAATATCTCTTTGTTGATCAATACGTTAGCATCCTTTAATGGTCTCTTCCTTATTTGGTTTAAAAAAAATGTTTCAGATTTTTTTCCCTTGTACTATGTATATCATATTAAAAACATTATTAGAATCGTTTTTTTTTATTTTTCAAACACAAATCTGTCAAAAAACTTCTACCGTGAGTATTTCTCGGGCTTTTTATTGGTTGAACTGTTTAATCTACGTTGAAAATGAGATCTTCCGGAAGTTCAACATTTTGTATAAGTGAAGAGAACGCAGTGGCAGCTTTCATATCTGTGCTAGCAATCTTGTGTCTGCGGTATAAATATAGAAATTAGCCCCCCCCCAAAAAAAACAAAACAAAACAAAAAAACAACTTATGACAGTCCTTTGCTTTCTACGCATATATAGAGGTGCATTCATTTTTGTTATCCCGTAACAATCTTATGTAGCGCGATGCTTATAACCTTCCATCTTTGCTATCTTCAAATGTTTTATCTTCAACTTTTTCCCTGAAATCAAAAATAGTTTTGACTTATCATAAACGATATTTTCTCTTGCTTAAGTCTTTCACACACCCTATTAATAATGCCACCATTGATTTCATTAATTTAACACTAGTACCGTATTTTTCTCTCGTTGATAACGGCATTGAACTTTTTCTTTTTTCTTCATTATCAACGTTACAGACGATGGAGTCAAATTCATAACTCTTCTAACACACCCCGGCACAGAGCAATGCCCATACCCCACCAGCGAGGCTTAGAATACCCTGATTACATCCCCAACAGATTAAGATCTACCCTTAAAAAAAATTTTCAAAATAAAAACGAGAATATATTTTAGACTAATTTATTCTTAAAAAAAATTCTTAAAATAAAAATAAAACATTAAATTTGAAATACTGTTTTTATTTTTTTTTAAAATATTAGAATCGTTTATTTTTGTTTTAGTACGCATCACACCCATGAGTCAGTGACCCTCTACCTTGCGTGGTTCTCGGGCCTTGTATCTAATCTATGTTGAAAATGAGATCTTTAGGATATTCGCCGTTTTATACATTATTTACATGATTCGGACTATTGTCCTCATCTTTGTCATATTTATCACAAATATTCAATTCAAAAATCTGTCTATATTTCTGAGATGAAATATTATGTACAATTATTTACATTATTCGGACTATTGTCCTCATTTTTATCTCGCCATATTTATTACAACGTTTCGACCCTTCAGTATCTGTCTATATTTCTGAGATGAGGTATTATGTACACTATTTACATTATTCGGACTATTGTCCTCATCTTTGTCGCCATATTTATTACAACGTTTCGGCCGTTATACGCTCCGGCCTTCTTCAGGTGGTTGGATTGTCGAACTGAACCCTTTATTTCGCTCACTGGGATAGACTGTTCTAGTTCCACGTGCCATGTTTAATGGATATCAGTTATCAATTATCTCCTGTTAATTTCTCCATTGCCTTAGATAAAGAGATAAAAACAGAATGTGATAGTTATTCTTTTCCTTTATATATTTCCCCAACTTTCTCTCTTTTTCGCGTCTCTCTCTCTTTCTCTCTCTCTCTCTATCTATCTATCAATCTATAACACGAGATTATAAAATTATGTACACGGTAGCTGTAGTTGAATGCATAAAATTGCATGCAGGTTATTTGGCAGTTGATGTATCGTTAAACAAAATCAACCAATAAACCAAGTTCTTTGAGTGTGGAGCACATACAAATATGCCTGAACAGGGGTCTACAAAAGGGATTCGCTAGTCGCTCTATGCAGACATAATTTAATAGATAGATCTATAGATAAATAGATATAAACAGAGAATGTGATAGATATAAAGAGATTGAAATAGATAGATAGATAGATAGATAGATATAGATAGATAGATAGGAAGAGAAATTGAGATAGATAGATAGATAGAGAGATAGATAGAAAGTGTATGTGATAGATGAATAGATAGGTAGATAGAAACTGAATGAGATAGATAGATAGATAGATAGATAGTTAGATAGATAGATAGATAGATAGATAAAAAGACAATGTCATAGTTGTTTTTTCCTTTATATCTTTTCTTCAGCATTCTCTCTTTTTCGCGTCTCTCTCTCTTTATCTATCTATCTATCTATCTATCTATCTATCTATGAATCTATCTATCTATCTATCTATCTATCTAACTTTACCACGAGATTATAAAATTACGTACACGGTAGCTGCAGTTGAATACTGATATAATAGAATATGCATACACCTGTGTATGCATATTCTATTATCTGGAATGTGAGTGGCTGGTGTCCGTCATAAATACAGACGGACATGTAGGTACGACAGAGTTTAAGTCTATAACGACGCCTATTGGACTACGTCATTGGCTATCCTATTGGTCTGCACCTATTACCTGCGACTACGACGAGTACCAGTCGATTACTGCTACCGTGTATTACTTGGTTATAGTAGCCAAAACCATTTAGCTACTTTGATCAAATATATCCCATTTCCGGGACATATCAAATCCATAAAATTGCGTGCAGGCTACTTTAGAATTTAGATCGAAGTGTCGCTAAACAAAATCAATCAGTCAACCAACCTGTGGTAGTGTATAAAGAGAAAGAACAAAAAGATATATAATCTGGTGTTCTTATTAATATTTTTATTTTTACAAAACAGTGCTCAATGTAAATTTACAGACCATAAATATTATAAATTTACTGATTTAAAAATATCAATGGAACCATATTTTTAAATTAACAAATTTAGAATATATATATATATATATTTTTTTTTTTTTATTCATAATTGTATATGTATGTCTGTCGGTGTAGTGGGGTGGTTTTCTATTAATCTGTGGCTCTTTTCATGTATGTACTGTCTGTATGAGATAGACACGTGTTAGATTCTTTAAGAATGGATTTAAAAATTATATATATATATATATATATATATATATATATATATATATATATATATATGAAAAATCTGATTTACCCAGTAGAGAAGACAATATTCGTGAATAAAAATGACAATAGGAAAACTAGTAATTCCTGACGCGTTTCGTTTTTGCTTTGATAAAGTCCATATTGGACCAAACGCATCAGCAATTACTAGTTTTCCTATTGTCATTTTTACTCAAAAAAATATTATATATATATATATATATATATAAATATATCATCATTCAAGCATGTTTGGCTGAATAATCTAGACATATTATGTCAGTTTATTTTTATTTTAATCCTCTCAAATTCACAGATGAATTTCTTAATATTGTTATTAAACTCATTAAGGAAGGCACTGCAGTTTTTTTTTCTCAGTTTTTTTATTTTCTCAAATAATTTCAATCCCATCAAAGATCATCTTCAGGAGTTGAACACTAAGACAAAAATTAATGTAATTGGTAGCTGCGAATTATTTTGTTTGTTTTATAAATGCATATGAAACACACTCTGTTATAACTAAACACATATGAATGCAATCTGTCATAGTTAATTAAAAAAAATTAACATTATCTAAGGGAGTTAATTTATATTTGTAATTCTTTAAAAATACATTTTATCTGTAGTTGAAAGCATATAATTGTGTTTAAAATATTTAGATTTCGGTATCAAATAACCCATAGAGGTGTTGATATGTTTCTAAACAAAATCAACCAATCAACCGACCTCTCTGTTAGTATATAATGCGATATGCTGATTTTGTTGGAAGTGAGTTTCCTGATAATTGGGGTCCGTTATTAAATACAAATGGTTTGTATCTTTCTTGTTTTTATTCCTGTTTTGAATAAATCAATCGCAACTTGGAATCTAAAACGCATTTGCAGGAATGGCTTTACAGAAACGTATGTTGCGCGTTGGCTCAGCGTCCCTCCGCGGGCGGTATTAGCCGATCGAAAACATGGGTGTGGAAGGCATATCGACGCTTCAGAATTCTTGAGAAATGATACCTTTATCCCGAGATTATAAAATCAATGTATCTGTGTTTGAAAGCATAAAAGTAGTATTTATATTTTGGCATTTAGGTTGATAGGTCACTAAACAAAATCAACCAACCTTTGTAGGTGTTGAGAACACACAAATATGCCTGAGCAGGCGTCTACAAAAGGGATTGGCTAGCCGCTCTATGTATAGAGCGTCATTTTTGTAGACGCTGGCATACACGGATACAAGTGTCCAGCTGCTACCGGTTGTCCAATCATTATAGCCTTGTGCCAGACTAAGGGAAGCTTTGCAAATGTCTGTCATCTCTTAAACTACCTGGACAGCTTTTGAATTCATTGCACTGCATGAAAATCTTTCTGATACATCCTGTCTGGTCACCATTTTGTGGTTTTAGTCAGCAGAAAGACAATAATCAGCAGGTACTAACTTTGATCAAAATTTTGAATGCTAGGAAAAGTAGTGTTTAAATGGACTTTATACTATTTTTCATTTGGTCAAAGCATTTAATGAATATTTAAAGAAAATGTGGTTTTTTTGGGCCGGTTTGTTCATCTGACCATAACCCAATTGTAGCCTTCTGGAATATTCTTAAGAAGAAGTTTAAACATTGTTAGATGGCATTTTACCAGTGTTGATGAACTTTGGAATGTTATTTTGAATGCTGTTCAGTCTGTTTTTGGTTTTAAAAAAAAATACAAAAATCTCACAAAAAAATCAATGGCTGAACTAGTTTTTTTTCCACAGCATACAATTCCTATTAATGTTGTCTATGTAAGCTCGTTGCTCTTACAATGGCACTTTTCAATATTTGTTCAAAACATTTGTAAATGTTGTGTGCCTTTTGTAACTATGATTTTTCATTGCAATATAATGTTCCTTAGAATTTCAGTAACCTGCCTAGTAATGTAAAAAAAATCCAATTGAATTCCTGAAACAGTTGTGGCATTGAAAGAGTGATTTACAGAAACTGTAACTAAGGTCTGCTCAGTATAGTTGCAGTATAAACCACAGGTGGGCTCTGTGGGTGTTGAACAAACACAAAGATGCCTGAGCGAGCGTCTTCAATAGGGATTGGCTAGCCGCTCTATGCAGACAGGCATACCAGCTGCTACCGGTTGTCCAATCATTATAGCCTTGTGCCAGACTAAGTAAAGCTTTGCAAATGTCTGTCATCTCTTAAACTACCTGGACAGCTTTTGAATTCATTGCGCTGCACGAAAGTCTTTCTGATACATCCTGTCTGGTCACCATTTTGTGGTTTTAGTCAGCAGAAAGACAATAATCAGCATTCTTTTATTTATTTTGAGGTTGAGATTAAAAAAAAAATTAGTTTAACTTACCCATCCCTTGCCCGAACCCACTCCGTCACTAACCGAAAAACATGAAAACAGAAAAATATTTCAGTTTTTTGAAAATGTCTTCCACCAATAAAATTTTTATGTCCTCAGGTAAGAAATTAAAGGAAAGTAGAGATGAATCGGGAAATATAAGATAGTGGCCCCTATCTATCTAAGAGTAATCAGGAAGACAGTAGATAACGATTGACATTGCATTTAAATTTTGAAGATCAAAGTTGACTGGAAAGCAAGAAGCCGGAAGAGAGTTCCACAAGGAAAAAGTGAGCGAGAACAATAGAAGAGTAATCAGGAAGACAGTAGATAACGATTGACATTGCATTTAAATAAATTTTTGAAGATCAAAGTTGACTGGAAAGCAAGAAGCCGGAAGAGAAAGCAAGACAAGAGAGTTCCAAGAGAAAAATTGAGCGAGAACAATAGAAGAGTAATCAGGAAGACAGTAGATAACGATTGACATTGCATTTAAATTTTTGAAGATCAAAGTTGACTGGAAAGCAAGAAGCCGGAAGAGAGTTCCACAAGCGAAAATTGAGCGAGAACAATAGAAGAGTAATCAGGAAGACAGTAGATAACGATTGACATTGCATTTAAATTTTTGAAGATCAAAGTTGACTGGAAAGCAAGAAGAATTGGAAGAGTTCCACAAGTGAAAATTGAGCGAGAACAATAGAAGAGTAATCAGGAAGACAGTAGATAACGATTGACATTGCATTTAAATTTTTTGACTGAAGATCAAAGAGTTGACTGGAAAATTGAGCGAAACAATAGAAGAGTAATCAGGAAGAGAGTTCCACAAGTGAAAAAGTTGAGCGAGAACAATAAAAGTGAAGAGTAATCAGGAAGACAGTAGATAACGATTGACATTGCATTTAAATTTTTGAAGATCAAAGTTGACTGGAAAGCAAGAAGCCGGAAGAGAGTTCCAAGAAGTGAAAAGACAGTAGATAACGATTGACATTGCATTTAAATTTTGAAGATCAAAGCTTGAAAGAGCGAGAAGAACAATAGAAGAGTAATCAGGAAGACAGTAGATAACGATTGACATTGCATTTAAATTTTTGAAGATCAAAGTTGACTGGAAAGCAAGAAGCCGGAAGAGAGTTCCACAAGCAAAAATTGAGCGAGAACAATAGAAGAGTAATCAGGAAGACAGTAGATAACGATTGACATTGCATTTAAATTTTTGAAGATCAAAGTTGACTGGAAAGCAAGAAGCCGGAAGAGAGTTCCACAAGTGAAAATTGAGCGAGAACAATAGAAGAGTAATCAGGAAGACAGTAGATAACGATTGACATTGCATTTAAATTTTTGAAGATCAAAGTTGACTGGAAAGCAAGAAGCCGGAAGAGAGTTCCACAAGCGAAAAATGAGCGAGAACAATAGAAGAGTAATCAGGAAGACAGTAGATAACGATTGACATTGCATTTAAATTTTTGAAGATCAAAGTTGACTGGAAAGCAAGAAGCCGGAAGAGAGTTTCCACAAGAAAAATTGAGCGAGAACAATAGAAGAGTGTTCAGGAAGACAGTAGATAACGATTGACATTGCATTTAAATTTTTGAAGATCAAAGTTGACTGGAAAGCAAGAAGCCGGAAGAGAGTTCCACAAGGAAAAATTGAGCGAGAACAATAGAAGAGTAATCAGGAAGACAGTAGATAACGATTGACATTGCATTTAAATTTTTGAAGATCAAAGTTGACTGGAAAGCAAGAAGCCGGAAGAGAGTTCCACAAGGAAAATTGAGCGAGAACAATAGAAGAGTAATCAGGAAGACAGTAGATAACGATTGACATTGCATTTAAATTTTTGAAGATCAAAGTTGACTGGAAAAAGAAAGCCGGAAGAGAGTTCCACAAGCGAAAAAGTGAGCGAGAACAATAGAAGAGTAATCAGGAAGACAGTAGATAACGATTGACATTGCATTTAAATTTTTGAAGATCAAAGTTGACTGGAAAGCAAGAAGCCGGAAGAGAGTTCCACAAGGAAAATTGAGCGAGAACAATAGAAGAGTAATCAGGAAGACAGTAGATAACGATTGACATTGCATTTAAATTTTTGAAGATCAAAGTTGACTGGAAAGCAAGAAGCCGGAAGAGAGTTTCCCACAAGTGAAAATTGAGCGAGAACAATAGAAGAGTAATCAGGAAGACAGTAGATAACGATTGATTGCATTTAAATTTTGAAATTTTGAAGAAGAGAGTCAAAGTTTGAGCGAGAACAATAAAGCAAATCAGGAAGACAGGAAGAGACATTTCCACAAAAGTTGAAAAAAGAAGCCGGAAGAGAGCGAGAACAATAGAAGAGTAATCAGGAAGACAGTAGATAACGATTGACATTGCATTTAAATTTTTGAAGATCAAAGTTGACTGGAAAGCAAGAAGCCGGAAGAGAGTTCCACAAGGAAAACAATAGAGCGAGAACAATAGAAGAGTAATCAGGAAGACAGTAGATAACGATTGACATTGCATTTAAATTTTTGAAGATCAAAGTTGACTGGAAAGCAAGAAAATTTTTGGAAGAGAGTTCCACAAGGAAAATTGAGCGAAACAATAGAAGAGTAATCAGGAAGACAGTAGATAACGATTGACATTGCATTTAAATTTTTGAAGATCAAAGTTGACTGGAAAGCAAGAAGCGAAGAAGAGAGTTCCAGTAGATAACAAGCATTTAAATTTTGAAAATTGAGCAAGAGAACAATAGAAGAAGTAATCAGGAAGACAGTAGATAACGATTGACATTGCATTTAAATTTTTGAAGATCAAAGTTGACTGGAAAGCAAGAAGCCGGAAGAGAGTTCCACAAGCGAAAATTGAGCGAGAAACAATAGAAGAGTAATCAGGAAGACAGTAGATAACGATTGACATTGCATTTAAATTTTTGAAGATCAAAGTTGACTGGAAAGCAAGAAGCCGGAAGAGAGTTCCACAAGGAAAATTGAGCGAGAACAATAGAAGAGTAATCAGGAAGACAGTAGATAACGATTGACATTGCATTTAAATTTTTGAAGATCAAAGTTGACTGGAAAGCAAGAAGCCGGAAGAGAGTTCCACAAGAAAAAGTGAGCGAGAACAATAGAAGAGTAATCAGGAAGACAGTAGATAACGATTGACATTGCATTTAAATTTTTGAAGATCAAAGTTGACTGGAAAGCAAGAAGCCGGAAGAGAGTTCCACAAGGAAAATTGAGCGAGAACAATAGAAGAGTAATCAGGAAGACAGTAGATAACGATTGACATTGCATTTAAATTTTTGAAGATCAAAAGTTGAAGCCGGGAAGAGAGAAGAAAATTGAGCGAGAACAAGAAGAGTTCCAAGAAGTAGAAACGATTGAAGTTTAAATTTTGAAGATCAAAGTTGAGAAAGCAATAGAAGAGTAATCAGAAGAAGAAGACAGTAGATAACGATTGACATTGCATTTAAATTTTTGAAGATCAAAGTTGACTGGAAAGCAAGAAGCCGGAAGAGAGTTCCACAAGCGAAAATTGAGAACAAGAACAATAATCAGAAGAGTAATCAGGAAGACAGTAGATAACGATTGACATTGCATTTAAATTTTTGAAGATCAAAGTTGACTGGAAAGCAAGAAGCCGGAAGAGAGTTCCACAAGGAAAATTGAGAGGAAAGAAACAATAGAAGAGTAATCAGGAAGACAGTAGATAACGATTGACATTGCATTTAAATTTTTTGAAGATCAAAGTTGACTGGAAAGCAAGAAGCCGGAAGAGAGTTCCACAAGTGAAAATTGAGCGAGAACAATAGAAGAGTAATCAGGAAGACAGAAGATAACGATTGACATTGCATTTAAATTTTTGAAGATCAAAGTTGACTGGAAAGCAAGAAGCCGGAAGAGAGTTCCACAAAGACAGAAAATTGACATTGAGCGAGAACAATAGAAGAGAATCAGGAAGACAGAAGATAACGATTGACATTGCATTTAAATTTTTGAAGATCAAAGTTGACTGGAAAGCAAGAAGCCGGAAGAGAGATCCACAAGCGAAAATTGAGCGAGAACAATAGAAGAGTAATCAGGAAGACAGTAGATAAAGATTAACATTACATTTAAATTTTTGAAGATCAAAGTTGACTGGAAAGCAAGAAGCCGGAAGAGAGTTCCACAAGTGAAAATTGAGCGAGAACAATAGAAGAGTAATCAGGAAGACAGAAGATAACGATTGACATTGCATTTAAATTTTTGAAGATCAAAGTTGACTGGAAAGCAAGAAGCCGGAAGAGAGATCCACAAGCGAAAATTGAGCGAGAACAATAGAAGAGTAATCAGGAAGACAGTAGATAACTATTGACATTACATTTACATTCTTGAAGATCAAAGTTGACTGGAAAGCAAGAAGCCGGGAGAGAGTTCCACAAGTGAAAATTGAGCGAGAACAATAGAAGAGTAATCAGAAAGACAGTAGATAACGATTGACATTGCCTTTAAATTCTTGAAGATCAAATTTGAGTGGAAAGCAAGAAGCAGGAAGAGAGTTCCACAAGCGAAAATCGAGCGAGAACAATAGAAGAGTAATCAGGAAGACAGTAGATAACGATTGACATTGCATTTAAATTTTTGAAGATCAAAGTTGACTGGAAAGCAAGAAGCCGGAAGAGAGTTCCACAAGATTGAAAAATTGAGCGAAGAACAATAGAAGAGTAATCAGGAAGACAGTAGATAACGATTGACATTGCATTTAAATTTTTGAAGATCAAAGTTGACTGGAAAGCAAGAAGCCGGAAGAGAGTTCCACAAGTGAAAATTGAGCGAGAACAATAGAAGAGTAATCAATCAGAAGACAGTAGATAACGATTGACATTGCATTTAAATTTTTGAAGATCAAAGTTGACTGGAAAGCAAGAAGCCGGAAGAGAGTTCCACAAGGAAAAATTGAGCGAGAACAATAGAAGAGTAATCAGGAAGACAGTAGATAACGATTGACATTGCATTTAAATTTTTGAAGATCAAAGTTGATGACTGGAAAGCAAGAAGCCGGAAGAGAGTTCCACAAAAATTGAAAAATAGAAGAGTTCAGAGACAGAGAACAATATTTAAATTTTTGAAGAGTAATCAAAGAAGACAGAGAGATAACGATTGACATTAACATTTAAAAATTTTTGAAGATCAAAGTTGACTGGAAAGCAAGAAGCCGGAAGAGAGTTCCACAAGTGAAAATTGAGCGAGAACAATAGAAGAGTAATCAGGAAGACAGTAGATAACGATTGACATTGCATTTAAATTTTGAAGATCAAAGTTGACTGGAAAGCAAAGAAGCCGGAAGAGAGTTCCACAAAGGAAAATTGAGCGAGAACAATAGAAGAGTAATCAGGAAGACAGTAGATAACGATTGACATTGCATTTAAATTTTTGAAGATCAAAGTTGACTGGAAAGCAAGAAGCCGGAAGAGAGTTCCACAAGGAAAATTGAGCGAGAAACAATAGAAGAGTAATCAGGAAGACAGTAGATAACGATTGACATTGCATTTAAATTTTTGAAGATCAAAGTTGAAAGCAAGGAAAGCAAGAAGCCGGAAGAGAGTTCCACAAGGAAAATTGAGCGAGAACAATAGAAGAAATAATCAGGAAGACAGTAGATAACGATTGACATTGCATTTAAATTTTTGAAGATCAAAGTTGACTGGAAAGCAAGAAGCCGGAAGAGAGTTCCACAAGGAAAATTGAGCGAGAACAATAGAAGAGTAATCAGGAAGACAGTAGATAACGATTGACATTGCATTTAAATTTTTGAAGATCAAAGTTGACTGGAAAGCAAGAAGCCGGAAGAGACTTCCACAAGCGAAAATTGAGTGAGAACAATAGAAGAGTAATCAGGAAGAGAGTAGATAACGATTGACATTGCATTTAAAATTTTTGAAGATCAAAGTTGACTGGAAATCAAGAAGCTGGAAGAGAGTTCCACAAGTGAAAATTGAGTGAGAACAATAGAAGAGTAATCAGGAAGACAGTAGATAACGATTGACATTGCATTTAAATTTTTGAAGATCAAAGTTGACAGGAAAGCAAGAAGCTGGAAGAGAGTTCCACAAGGAAAATTGAGCGAGAACAATAGAAGAGTAATCAGGAAGACAGTAGATAACGATTGACATTGCATTTAAATTTTTGAAGATCAAAGTTGACTGGAAAGCAAGAAGCCGGAAGAGAGTTCCACAAGCGAAAATTGAGCGAGAACAATAGAAGAGTAATCAGGAAGACAGTAGATAACGATTGACATTGCATTTAAATTTTTGAAGATCAAAGTTGACTGGAAAGCAAGAAGCCGGAAGAGAGTTCCACAAGCGAAAATTGAGCGAGAACAATAGAAGAGTAATCAGGAAGACAGTAGATAACGATTGACATTGCATTTAAATTTTTGAAGATCAAAGTTGACTGGAAAGCAAGAAGCCGGAAGAGAGTTCCACAAGGAAAAATTGAGCGAGAACAATAGAAGAGTAATCAGGAAGACAGTAGATAACGATTGACATTGCATTTAAATTTTTGAAGATCAAAGTTGACTGGAAAAAGCAAGAAGCCGGAAGAGAGTTCCACAAGCGAAAATTGAGCGAGAACAATAGAAGAGTAATCAGGAAGACAGTAGATAACGATTGACATTGCATTTAAATTTTTGAAGATCAAAGTTGACTGGAAAGCAAGAAGCCGGAAGAGAGTTCCACAAGGAAAAATTGAGCGAGAACAATAGAAGAGTAATCAGGAAGACAGTAGATAACGATTGACATTGCATTTAAATTTTTGAAGATCAAAGTTGACTGGAAAGCAAGAAGCCGGAAGAGAGTTCCACAAGCGAAAAAGTGAGCGAGAACAATAGAAGAGTAATCAGGAAGACAGTAGATAACGATTGACATTGCATTTAAATTTTGAAGATCAAAGTTGACTGGAAAGCAAGAAGCCGGAAGAGAGTTCCAAAGGAAAATTGAGCGAGAACAATAGAAGAGTAATCAGGAAGACAGTAGATAACGATTGACATTGCATTTAAATTTTTGAAGATCAAAGTTGACTGGAAAGCAAGAAGCCGGAAGAGAGTTCCACAAGGAAAAAGTGAGCGAGAACAATAGAAGAGTAATCAGGAAGACAGTAGATAACGATTGACATTGCATTTAAATTTTTGAAGATCAAAGTTGACTGGAAAGCAAGAAGCCGGAAGAGAGTTCCACAAGAAAAATTGAGCGAGAACAATAGAAGAGTAATCAGGAAGACAGTAGATAACGATTGACATTGCATTTAAATTTTTGAAGATCAAAGTTGACTGGAAAGCAAGAAGCCGGAAGAGAGTTCCACAAGTGAAAATTGAGCGAGAACAATAGAAGAGTAATCAGGAAGACAGTAGATAACGATTGACATTGCATTTTTGAAATTTTTGAAGATCAAAGTTGACTGGAAAGCAAGAAGCCGGAAGAGAGTTCCACAAGAAAGCAAGAAGAAAATTGAGCGAGAACAATAGAAGAGTAATCAGGAAGACAGTAGATAACGATTGACATTGCATTTAAATTTTTGAAGATCAAAGTTGACTGGAAAGCAAGAAGCCGGAAGAGAGTTCCACAAGGAAAAAATGAGCGAGAACAATAGAAGAGTAATCAGGAAGACAGTAGATAACGATTGACATTGCATTTAAATTTTGAAGATCAAAGTTGACTGGAAAGCAAGAAGCCGGAAGAGAGTTCCACAAAGAAAATTGAGCGAGAACAATAGAAGAGTAATCAGGAAGACAGTAGATAACGATTGACATTGCATTTAAATTTTTGAAGATCAAAGTTGACTGGAAAGCAAGAAGCCGGAAGAGAGTTCCACAAGCGAAAATTGAGAGCGAGAACAATAGAAGAGTAATCAGGAAGACAGTAGATAACGATTGACATTGCATTTAAATTTGAAGAAGAAAAAGTTGACTGAAGCAAGAAGCCGGAAGAGAGTTCCACAAGGAAAATTGAGCGAGAACAATAGAAGAGTAATCAGGAAGACAGTAGATAACGATTGACATTGCATTTAAATTTTTTTGAGATCAAAGTTGACTGGAAAGCAAGAAGCCGGAAGAGAGTTCCACAAGCGAAAATTGAGCGAGAACAATAGAAGAGTAATCAGGAAGACAGTAGATAACGATTGACATTGCATTTAAATTTTTGAAGATCAAAGTTGACTGGAAAGCAAGAAGCCGGAAGAGAGTTCCACAAGCGAAAATTGAGCGAGAACAATAGAAGAGTAATCAGGAAGACAGTAGATAACGATTGACATTGCATTTAAATTTTTGAAGATCAAAGTTGACTGGAAAGCAAGAAGCCGGAAGAGAGTTCCACAAGCGAAAATTGAGCGAGAACAATAGAAGAGTAATCAGGAAGACAGTAGATAACGATTGACATTGCATTTAAATTTTTGAAGATCAAAGTTGACTGGAAAGCAAGAAGCCGGAAGAGAGTTCCACAAATTTTTGAAAAATTGAGCGAGAACAATAGAAGAAGAGTAATCAGGAAGACAGTAGATAACGATTGACATTGCATTTAAATTTTTGAAGATCAAAGTTGACAGGAAAGCAAGAAGCCGGAAGAGAGTTCCACAAGTGAAAATTGAGCGAGAACAATAGAAGAGTAATCAGGAAGACAGGAGATAATGATTGACATTGCATTTCAATTTTTGATGATCAAAGTTGATTGGAAAGCAAGAAGCCGGAAGAGAATTCCACAAGTGAAAATTGAGTGAGAACAATAGAAGAGTAATCAGGAAGACAGTAGATAACGATTGACATTGCATTTAAATTTTTGAAGATCAAAGTTGACTGGAAAGCAAGAAGCCGGAAGAGAGTTCCACAAGAGCGAGAAAATTGAGCGAGAAACAATAGAAGAGTAATCAGGAAGACAGTAGATAACGATTGACATTGCATTTAAATTTTTGAAGATCAAAGTTGACTGGAAAGCAAGAAGCCGGAAGAGAGTTCCACAAGCGAAAATTGAGCGAGAAACAATAGAAGAGTAATCAGGAAGACAGTAGATAACGATTGACATTGCATTTAAATTTTTGAAGATCAAAGTTGACTGGAAAGCAAGAAGCCGGAAGAGAGTTCCACAAGCGAAAATTGAGCGAGAACAATAGAAGAATCAGGAAGACAGGAAGACAGTAGATAACGATTGACATTGCATTTAAATTTTTTTTGAAGATCAAAGTTGATAACAATGATTGAAGAGATGTTCCATTTTTTTGAAAATTGAGCGAAACAATAGAAGAGTAATCAGGAAGACAGTAGAGAATCAGGAACGATTAACATTGCATTTAAATTTTTTGAAGATCAAAGTTGACTGGAAAAAGCAAGAAGGAAGAGAGTTCCACAAGGAAAATTGAGCGAGAACAATAGAAGAGTAATCAGGAAGACAGTAGATAACGATTGACATTGCATTTAAATTTTTTGAAGATCAAAGTTGACTGGAAAGCAAGAAGCCGGAAGAGAGTTCCACAAGCGAAAATTGAGCGAGAACAATAGAAGAGTAATCAGGAAGACAGTAGATAACGATTGACATTGCATTTAAATTTTTGAAGATCAAAGTTGACTGGAAAGCAAGAAGCCGGAAGAGAGTTCCACAAGCGAAAATTGAGCGAGAACAATAGAAGAGTAATCAGGAAGACAGTAGATAACGATTGACATTGCATTTAAATTTTTGAAGATCAAAGTTGACTGGAAAGCAAGAAGCCGGAAGAGAGTTCCACAAGCGAAAATTGAGCGAGAACAATAGAAGAGTAATCAGGAAGACAGTAGATAACGATTGGCATTGCATTTAAATTTTGGAAGATCAAAGTTGACTGGAAAGCAAGAAGCCGCAAGAGAGTTCCACAAGCGAAAATTGAGCGAGAACAATAGAAGAGTAATCAGGAAGACAGTAGATAACGATTGACATTGCATTTAAATTTTTTTGAAGATCAAAGTTGACTGGAAAGCAAGAAGCCGGAAGAGAGTTCCACAAGCGAAAATTGAGCGAGAACAATAGAAGAGTAATCAGGAAGACAGTAGATAACGATTGACATTGCATTTAAATTTTTTTGAAGATCAAAGTTGACTGGAAAGCAAGAAGCCGGAAGAGAGTTCCAAGACAAGATAACGAAAATTTAAATTGAGATCGAGAACAATAGAAGAGTAATCAGGAAGACAGTAGATAACGATTGACATTGCATTTAAATTTTTTTTGAAGATCAAAGTTGACTGGAAAGCAAGAAGCCGGAAGAGAGTTCCACAAAGAAAATTGAGCGAGAACAATAGAAGAGTAATCAGGAAGACAGTAGATAACGATTGACATTGCATTTAAATTTTTGAAGATCAAAGTTGACTGGAAAGCAAGAAGCCGGAAGAGAGTTCCACAAGCGAAAAATTGAGCGAGAAACAATAGAAGAGTAATCAGGAAGACAGTAGATAACGATTGACATTGCATTTAAATTTTTGAAGATCAAAGTTGACTGGAAAGCAAGAAGCCGGAAGAGAGTTCCACAAGGAAAATTGAGCGAGAACAATAGAAAGAGTAATCAGGAAGACAGTAGATAACGATTGACATTGCATTTAAATTTTTGAAGATCAAAGTTGACTGGAAAGCAAGAAGCCGGAAGAGAGTTCCACAAGGAAAATTGAGCGAGAACAATAGAAGAGTAATCAGGAAGACAGTAGATAACGATTGACATTGCATTTAAATTTTTGAAGATCAAAGTTGACTGGAAAGCAAGAAAGCAGGGAAGAGATTCCATTTAAATTTTTGAAGATCAAAGTTGACAAGCGAAAAATGAGCGAAACAATAGAAGAGTAATCAGGAAGACAGTAGATAACGATTGACATTGCATTTAAATTTTTGAAGATCAAAGTTGACTGGAAAGCAAGAAGCCGGAAGAGAGTTACACAAACAAAAATGAAACGGGAACAATAGAAGAGTAATCAGGAAGACAGTAGATAACGATTGACATTGCATTTAAATTTTTGAAGATCAAAGTTGACTGGAAAGCAAGAAGCCGGAAGACAGTTCCACAAGCGAAAATTGAGCGAGAACAATAGAAGAGTAATCAGGAAGACAGTAGATAACGATTGCCATTATATTTAAATTTTTGAAGATCAAAGTTGACTGGAAAGCAAGAAAGAGTAATCGGAAGAGAGTTCCACAAGCGAAAATTGAGCGAGAACAATAGAAGAGTAATCAGGAAGACAGTAGATAACGATTGACATTGCATTTAAATTTTTGAAGATCAAAGTTGACTGGAAAGCAAGAAGCCGGAAGAGAGTTCCACAAGCGAAAAATTGAGAGCGAGAACAATAGAAGAGTAATCAGGAAGACAGTAGATAACGATTGACATTGCATTTAAATTTTTGAAGATCAAAAGTTGACTGGAAAGCAAGAAGCCGGAAGAGAGTTCCACAAGCGAAAATTGAGCGAGAACAATAGAAGAGTAATCAGGAAGACAGTAGATAACGATTGACATTGCATTTAAATTTTTTGACTGAAGATCAAAGTTGACTGGAAAGCAAGAAGCCGGAAGAGAGTTCCACAAGGAAAAATTGAGCGAGAACAATAGAAGAGTAATCAGGAAGACAGTAGATAACGATTGACATTGCATTTAAATTTTTGAAGATCAAAGTTGACTGGAAAGCAAGAAGCCGGAAGAGAGTTCCACAAGCGAAAAAAATTTGAGCGAGAACAATAGAAGAGTAATCAGGAAGACAGTAGATAACGATTGACATTGCATTTAAATTTTTGAAGATCAAAGTTGACTGGAAAGCAAGAAGCCGGAAGAGAGTTCCACAAGCGAAAAATTGAGCGAGAACAATAGAAGAGTAATCAGGAAGACAGTAGATAACGATTGACATTGCATTTAAATTTTTGAAGATCAAAGTTGACTGGAAAGCAAGAAGCCGGAAGAGAGTTCCACAAGCGAAAATTGAGCGAGAACAATAGAAGAGTAATCAGGAAGACAGTAGATAACGATTGACATTGCATTTAAATTTTTGAAGATCAAAGTTGACTGGAAAGCAAGAAGCCGGAAGAGAGTTCCACAAGCGAAAATTGAGCGAGAACAATAGAAGAGTAATCAGGAAGACAGTAGATAACGATTGGCATTGCATTTAAATTTTTTTGAAGATCAAAGTTGACTGGAAAGCAAGAAGCCGGAAGAGAGTTCCAAACAAGAAGAAAAAGACAGAGATAACGAGAATTTAAATTTTTGAAGATCAAAGTTGACTGGAAAGAAGAAGTAATCAGGAAGACAGTAGAAGAGTAATCGATTGACATTGCATTTAAAATTTTTGAAGATCAAAGTTGACTGGAAAGCAAGAAGCCGGAAGAGCAAGGAAAATTGAGCGAGAACAATAGAAGAGTAATCAGGAAGACAGTAGATAACGATTGACATTGCATTTAAATTTTTGAAGATCAAAGTTGACTGGAAAGGAAGAAGCCGAAAGAGTTCCACAAGGAAAATTGAGCGAGAACAATAGAAGAGTAATCAGGAAGACAGTAGATAACGATTGACATTGCATTTAAATTTTTGAAGATCAAAGTTGACTGGAAAGCAAGAAGCCGGAAGAGAGTTCCACAAGCGAAAATTGAGCGAGAACAATAGAAGAGTAATCAGGAGACAGTAGATAACGATTGACATTGCATTTAAATTTTTTTTGAAGATCAAAGTTGACTGGAAAGCAAGAAGCCGGAAGAGAGTTCCACAAGCGAAAATTGAGCGAGAACAATAGAAGAGTAATCAGGAAGACAGTAGATAACGATTGACATTGCATTTAAATTTTTGAAGATCAAAGTTGACTGGAAAGCAAGAAGCCGGAAGAGAGTTCCACAAGCGAAAATTGAGCGAGAACAATAGAAGAGTAATCAGGAAGACAGTAGATAACGATTGACATTGCATTTAAATTTTTGAAGATCAAAGTTGACTGGAAAGCAAGAAGCCGGAAGAGAGTTCCACAAGCGAAAATTGAGCGAGAACAATAGAAGAGTAATCAGGAAGACAGCAGATAGCAACTGACATTGCATTTAAAATTTTGATGATCAAAGTTGAGTGGAAGGCAATAAGACCGAAGAGATTTCAATATCGAAAATTGAGCGAGAACGATAGAAGAGTAATCAGGGAGACAGTAGATAACGATTGACATTATATTTACATTTTTGAAGATTAAAGTTGACTGGAAATCCAGAAACTGGAAGAGAGTTCCACAAGCGAAAATTGCGCGTGAACAATACAAGACTAATGAGGAAGACAGTAGATAATGATTGACATTGCATTTAAATTTTTGAAGATCAAAATTGACTGGAAAGCAAGAATCCGGAAGAGAGTTCCACAAGCGAAAATTGAGCGAGAACAACAGAAGAGTAATCAGGAAGACACGAGATAGCGATTGACATTGCATTAAAATTTTTTTGAAGATCAAAGTTGACTGGAAAGCAAGAAGCCGGAAGAGAGTTCCACAAGCGAAAAAAATGAGCGAGAACAATAGAAGAGTAATCAGGAAGACAGTAGATAACGATTGACATTGCATTTAAATTTTTGAAGATCAAAGTTGACTGGAAAGCAAGAAGCCGGAAGAGAGTTCCACAAGCGAAAAAATTGAGCGAGAACAATAGAAGAGTAATCAGGAAGACAGTAGATAACGATTGACATTGCATTTAAATTTTTGAAGATCAAAGTTGACTGGAAAGCAAGAAGCCGGAAGAGAGTTCCACAAGAAGATCAAAAAAAAGCAAGAGCGAGAACAATAGAAGAGTAATCAGGAAGACAGTAGATAACGATTGACATTGCATTTAAATTTTTGAAGATCAAAGTTGACTGGAAAGCAAGAGAAGAACAATAGAAGAGTAATCAGGAAGAGAGATTCCACAAGCGAAAATTGAAAGCGAAAAAGTGAGCGAGAACAATAGAAGAGTAATCAGGAAGACAGTAGATAACGATTGACATTGCATTTAAATTTTTGAAGATCAAAGTTGACTGGAAAGCAAGAAGCCGGAAGAGAGTTCCACAAGGAAAAATTGAGCGAGAACAATAGAAGAGTAATCAGGAAGACAGTAGATAACGATTGACATTGCATTTAAATTTTTGAAGATCAAAGTTGACTGGAAAGCAAGAAGCCGGAAGAGAGTTCCACAAGCGAAAATTGAGCGAGAACAATAGAAGAGTAATCAGGAAGACAGTAGATAACGATTGACATTGCATTTAAATTTTTGAAGATCAAAGTTGACTGGAAAGCAAGAAGCCGGAAGAGAGTTCCACAAGGAAAATTGAGCGAGAACAATAGAAGAGTAATCAGGAAGACAGTAGATAACGATTGACATTTAAATTTTTGAAATTTTTGAAGATCAAAGTTGACTGGAAAGAACAAGAAGCCGGAAGAGAGTTCCATTGCAAAATTTTTTGAAGATCAAAAGGAAAGAGCGAGAACAATAGAAGAAGAGTAATCAGGAAGACAGTAGATAACGATTGACATTGCATTTAAATTTTTGAAGATCAAAGTTGACTGGAAAGCAAGAAGCCGGAAGAGAGTTCCAAAGCGAAAATTGAGCGAGAACAATAGAAGAGTAATCAGGAAGACAGTAGATAACGATTGACATTGCATTTAAATTTTTGAAGATCAAAGTTGACTGGAAAGCAAGAAGCCGGAAGAGAGTTCCACAAGCGAAAATTGAGCGAGAACAATAGAAGAGTAATCAGGAAGACAGTAGATAACGATTGACATTGCATTTAAATTTTTGAAGATCAAAAGCAAGAAGTTGACAAAAGAAAAATTGAGCAAACAATAGAAGAGTAATCAGGAAGAGAGTTCCACAAGCGAAAATTGAGCGAGAACAATAGAAGAGTAATCAGGAAGACAGTAGATAACGATTGACATTGCATTTAAATTTTTGAGGATCAAAGTTGACTGGAAAGCAAGAAGCCGGAAGAGAGTTCCACAAGCGAAAATTGAGTGAGAACAATAGAAGAGTAATCAGGAAGACAGTAGATAACGATTGACATTGCATTTAAATTTTTGAAGATCAAAGTTGACTGGAAAGCAAGAAGCTGGAAGAGAGTTCCACAAGCGAGAACTATTAGAGCAAGAACAATAGAAAAGTAATCAGGAAGACAGTAGATAACGATTGACATTGCATTTAAATTTTTGAGGATCAAAGTTGACTGGAAAGCAAGATGCTGGAAGAGAGTTCCACAAGCGAAAATTGAGCAAGAACAATAGAAAAGTAATCAGGAAGACAGTAGATAACGATTGACATTGCATTTAAATTTTTGAAGATCAAGGTTGATGGAAAAGCAAGAAGCGGGAAGAGAGTTCCACAAGCGAAAATTGAGCGAAAACAATAGAAGAGTAATCAGGAAGACAGTAGATAACGATTGACATTGCATTTAAATTTTTGAAGATCAAGGTTGATGGAAAAGCAAGAAGCGGGAAGAGAGTTCCACAAGCGAAAATTGAGCGAAAACAATAGAAGAGTAATCAGGAAGACAGTAGATAACGATTGACATTGCATTTCAATTTTTGAAGATCAAGGTTGACTGGAAAGCAAGAAAAGAAGAGAGTTCCAAAGAAATTGAGCGAGAACAATAGAAGAGTAATCAGGAAGACAGTAGATAACGATTGACATTGCATTTAAATTTTTGAAGATCAAAGTTGACTGGAAAGCAAGAAGCCGGAAGAGAGTTCCAAAGGAAAATTGAGCGAGAACAATAGAAGAGTAATCAGGAAGACAGTAGATAACGATTGACATTGCATTTAAATTTTTGAAGATCAAAGTTGACTGGAAAGCAAGAAGCCGGAAGAGAGTTCCACAAGCGAAAATTGAGCGAGAACAATAGAAGAGTAATCAGGAAGACAGTAGATAACGATTGACATTGCATTTAAATTTTTGAAGATCAAAGTTGACTGGAAAGCAAGAAGCCGGAAGAGAGTTCCACAAGCGAAAATTGAGCGAGAACAATAGAAGAGTAATCAGGAAGACAGTAGATAACGATTGACATTGCATTTAAATTTTTGAAGATCAAAGTTGACTGGAAAGCAAGAAGCCGGAAGAGAGTTCCACAAGTTTAAAATTGAGCGAGAACAATAGAAGAGTAATCAGGAAGACAGTAGATAACGATTGACATTGCATTTAAATTTTTGAAGATCAAAGTTGACTGGAAAGCAAGAAGCCGGAAGAGAGTTCCACAAGGAAAATTGAGCGAGAACAATAGAAGAGTAATCAGGAAGACAGTAGATAACGATTGACATTGCATTTAAATTTTTGAAGATCAAAGTTGACTGGAAAGCAAGAAGCCGGAAGAGAGTTCCACAAGCGAAAAGTGAGCGAGAACAATAGAAGAGTAATCAGGAAGACAGTAGATAACGATTGACATTGCATTTAAAATTTTTTTGAAAGATCAAAGAGTTGACTGGAAAAATGAAGAAGAAGAGGAAACGATTGAGTTCCAAGATCAAGGAAATTGAAAATTGAGCGAGAACAATAGAAGAGTAATCAGGAAGACAGTAGATAACGATTGACATTGCATTTAAATTTTTTGAAGATCAAAGTTGACTGGAAAGCAAGAAGCCGGAAGAGAGTTCCACAAGCGAAAATTGAGCGAGAACAATAGAAGAGTAATCAGGAAGACAGTAGATAACGATTGACATTGCATTTAAATTTTTTGAAGATCAAAGTTGACTGGAAAAAGCAAGAAGCCGGAAGAGAGTTCCACAAGTTTGAAAAAAGTTGAAAGCGAGAAAGAGAGTTCCATAGAAGAGTAATCAGGAAGACAGTAGATAACGATTGACATTTGCATTTAAATTTTTGAAGATCAAAGTTGACTGGAAAGCAAGAAGCCGGAAGAGAGTTCCACAAGCGAAAAAGTGAGCGAGAACAATAGAAGAGTAATCAGGAAGACAGTAGATAACGATTGACATTGCATTTAAATTTTTTGAAGATCAAAGTTGACTGGAAAGCAAGAAGCCGGAAGAGAGTTCCACAAGGAAAAAAATTGAGCGAGAACAATAGAAGAGTAATCAGGAAGACAGTAGATAACGATTAACATTACATTTAAATTTTTGAAGATCAAAGTTGACTGGAAAGCAAGAAGCCGGAAGAGAGTTCCACAAGCGAAAATTGAGCGAGAACAATAGAAGAGTAATCAGGAAGACAGGAGATAATGATTGACATTACATTTAAATTTTTGAAGATCAAAGTTGACTGGAAAGCAAGAAGCCGGAAGAGAGTTCCAAAAGCGAAAATTGAGCGAGAACAATAGAAGAGTAATCAGGAAGACAGTAGATAACGATTAACATTACATTTAAATTTTTGAAGATCAAAGTTGACTGGAAAGCAAGAAGCCGGAAGAGAGTTCCACAAGCGAAAATTGAGCGAGAACAATAGAAGAGTAATCAGGAAGACAGTAGATAACGATTGACATTACATTTAAATTTTTGAAGATCAAAGTTGACTGGAAAGCAAGAGCCGGAAGAGAGTTCCACAAGGAAAATTGAGCGAGAACAATAGAAGAGTAATCAGGAAGACAGTAGATAACGATTGACATTGCATTTAAATTTTGAAGATCAAAGTTGACTGGAAAGCAAGAAGCCGGAAGAGAGTTCCACAAGCGAAAATTGAGCGAGAACAATAGAAGAGTAATCAGGAAGACAGAGATAACGATTGACATTGCATTTAAATTTTTGAAGATCAAAATTTGAAAGATCAAAAGCAAGAAGCCGGAAGAGAGTTCCACAAGCGAAAATTGAGCGAGAACAATAGAAGAGTAATCAGGAAGACAGTAGATAACGATTGACATTGCATTTAAATTTTTGAAGATCAAAGTTGACTGGAAAGCAAGAAGCCGGAAGAGAGTTCCACAAGGAAAAAATTGAGCGAGAACAATAGAAGAGTAATCAGGAAGACAGTAGATAACGATTGACATTGCATTTAAATTTTTGAAGATCAAAGTTGACTGGAAAGCAAGAAGCCGGAAGAGAGTTCCACAAGGAAAAATTGAGCGAGAACAATAGAAGAGTAATCAGGAAGACAGTAGATAACGATTGACATTGCATTTAAATTTTTGAAGATCAAAGTTGACTGGAAAGCAAGAAAATTGGAAGAGAGTTCCACAAGGAAGACAGAAAACGATGAGCGAGAACAATAGAAGAGTAATCAGGAAGACAGTAGATAACGATTGACATTGCATTTAAATTTTTTTGAAGATCAAAGTTGACTGGAAAGCAAGAAGCCGGAAGAGAGTTCCACAAGCGAAAAATTGAGCGAGAACAATAGAAGAGTAATCAGGAAGACAGTAGATAACGATTGACATTGCATTTAAATTTTTGAAGATCAAAGTTGACTGGAAAGCAAGAAGCCGGAAGAGAGTTCCACAAGGAAAATTGAGCGAGAACAATAGAAGAGTAATCAGGAAGACAGTAGATAACGATTGACATTGCATTTAAATTTTTGAAGATCAAAGTTGACTGGAAAGCAAGAAGCCGGAAGAGAGTTCCACAAGGAAAATTGAGCGAGAACAATAGAAGAGTAATTAAGAAGACGGAAGATAACGATTGACATTGTATTTAAATTTTTGAAGATCAAAGTTGACTTGAAAGCAAGAAGCTGGAAGAGACTTTCACAAGCGAAAAAGTGAGCGAGAACAATAGAAGAGTAATCAGGAAGACAGTAGATAACGATTGACATTGCATTTAAATTTTTGAAGATCAAAGTTGACTGGAAAGCAAGAAGCCGGAAGAGAGTTCCACAAGGAAAATTGAGCGAGAACAATAGAAGAGTAATCAGGAAGACAGTAGATAACGATTGACATTGCATTTAAATTTTTGAAGATCAAAGTTGACTGGAAAGCAAGAAGCCGGAAGAGAGTTCCACAAGCGAAAAAGTGAGAGATAACGATTGACATTGCATTTAAATGAGAACAATAGAAGAGTAATCAGGAAGACAGTAGATAACGATTGACATTGCATTGCAATTTTTTGAAGATCAAAGTTGACTGAAAGCATGAAGCCAAGAGAGTTCCACAAGGAAAAATTGAGCGAGAACAATAGAAGAGTAATCAGGAAGACAGTAGATAACGATTGACATTGCATTTAAATTTTGAAGATCAAAGTTGACTGGAAAACATGAAGCCGGAAGAGAGTTTCCACAAGAAAATTGAGCGAAACAATAGAAGAGTAATCAGGAAGACAGTAGATAACGATTGACATTGCATTTAAATTTTTGAAGATCAAAGTTGACTGGAAAGCAAGAAGCCGGAAGAGAGTTCCACAAGAGAAAATTGAGCGAGAACAATAGAAGAGTAATCAGGAAGACAGTAGATAACGATTGACATTGCATTTAAATTTTTGAAGATCAAAGTTGACTGGAAAGCAAGAAGCCGGAAGAGAGTTCCACAAGGAAAATTGAGCGAAGAACAATAGAAGAGTAATCAGGAAGACAGTAGATAACGATTGACATTGCATTTAAATTTTTGAAGATCAAAGTTGACTGGAAAGCAAGAAGCCGGAAGAGAGTTCCACAAGAAAAAGAAAATTGAAAATTGAGAGATCAATAGAAGAGTAATAGAAGAGTTTAATCAAGAAGAGGAAGACAGTAGATAACGATTGACATTGCATTTAAATTTTTGAAGATCAAAGTTGACTGGAAAGCAAGAAGCCGGAAGAGAGTTCCACAAGCGAAAATTGAGCGAGAAACATAGAAGAAGAGTAATCAGGAAGACAGTAGATAACGATTGACATTGCATTTAAATTTTTGAAGATCAAAGTTGACTGGAAAGCAAGAAGCCGGAAGAGAGTTCCACAAGCGAAAATTGAGCGAGAACAATAGAAGAGTAATCAGGAAGACAGTAGATAACGATTGACATTGCATTTAAATTTTTGAAGATCAAAGTTGACTGGAAAGCAAGAAGCCGGAAGAGAGTTCCACAAGGAAAAATTGAGCGAGAACAATAGAAGAAGTAATCAGGAAGACAGTAGATAACGATTGACATTGCATTTAAATTTTTGAAGATCAAAGTTGACTGGAAAGCAAGAAGCCGGAAGAGAGTTCCACAAGTGAAAAATTGAGCGAGAACAATAGAAGAGTAATCAGGAAGACAGTAGATAACGATTGACATTGCATTTAAATTTTTGAAGATCAAAGTTGATTGGAAAGCAAGAAGCCGGAAGAAGAGAGTTCCACAAGGAAAAGTGAGCGAGAACAAAGAAGAGTAATCAGGAAGACAGTAGATAACGATTGACATTGCATTTAAATTTTTGAAGATCAAAGTTGACTGGAAAGCAAGAAGCCGGAAGAGAGTTCCACAAGCGAAAAGTGAGCGAGAACAATAGAAGAGTAATCAGGAAGACAGTAGATAACGATTGACATTGCATTTAAATTTTTGAAGATCAAAGTTGACTGGAAAGCAAGAAGCCGGAAGAGAGTTCCACAAGGAAAAATTGAGCGAGAACAATAGAAGAGTAATCAGGAAGACAGTAGATAACGATTGACATTGCATTTAAATTTTTGAAGATCAAAGTTGACTGGAAAGCAAGAAGCCGGAAGAGAGTTCCAAAAGGAGCGAGAAATTGAGCGAGAACAATAGAAGAGTAATCAGGAAGACAGTAGATAACGATTGACATTGCATTTAAATTTTTGAAGATCAAAGTTGACTGGAAAGCAAAAAGGAAGAGAGTTCCAAAGCAAGGAAGAAAATTGAAGAGAATTGAACAAACAAGAAGAGTAATCAGGAAGACAGTAGATAACGATTGACATTGCATTTAAATTTTTGAAGATCAAAGTTGACTGGAAAGCAAGAAGCCGGAAGAGAGTTCCACAAGGAAAAAGTGAGCGAGAACAATAGAAGAGTAATCAGGAAGACAGTAGATAACGATTGACATTGCATTTAAATTTTTGAAGATCAAAGTTGACTGGAAAGCAAGAAGCCGGAAGAGAGTTTCCACAAGGAAAAAGTGAGCGAGAACAATAGAAGAGTAATCAGGAAGACAGTAGATAACGATTGACATTGCATTTAAATTTTTGAAGATCAAAGTTGAAAATGAAAGCAAATCAAAGACGGAAGAGATTTTCCACAAAGGAAAATTGAGCGAGAACAATAGAAGAAGAGTAATCAGGAAGACAGTAGATAACGATTGACATTGCATTTAAATTTTTTGAAGATCAAAGTTGACTGGAAAGCAAGAAGCCGGAAGAGAGTTCCACAAGGAAAATTGAGCGAGAACAATAGAAGAGTAATCAGGAAGACAGTAGATAACGATTGACATTGCATTTAAATTTTTGAAGATCAAAGTTGACTGGAAAGCAAGAAGCCGGAAGAGAGTTCCACAAGGAAAAAATTGAGCGAGAACAATAGAAGAGTAATCAGGAAGACAGTAGATAACGATTGACATTGCATTTAAATTTTGAAGATCAAAGATCCGGAAAGCATGAAGCCGGAAGAGAGTTCTACAAGGAAAAAGCGAGAACAATAGAAGAGTAATCAGGAAGACAGTAGATAACGATTGACATTGCATTTAAATTTTGAAGATCAAAGAAAGCAAGAAGCCGGAAGAGTTCCACAAGGAAAATTGAGCGAGAACAATAGAAGAGTAATCAGGAAGACAGTAGATAACGATTGACATTGCATTTAAATTTTTGAAGATCAAAGTTGACTGGAAAGCATGGAAAGAGAGTTTCAAGGAAAGAAGTGAGCGAGAAGAATAGAAGAGTAATCAGGAAGACAGTAGAAACGATTGAGCATTTAAATTTTGAAGATCAAAGAAGAATCAAAGAAGAATTGAGTAGAACAATAGAAGAGTAATTGGAAGACAGTAGATAACGATTGACATTGCATTTAAATTTTGAAGATCAAAGTTGACTGGAAAGCATGGAGCCGGAAGAGAAAGCATTGAGCGAGAACAATAGAAGAGTAATCAGGAAGACAGTAGATAACGATTGACATTGCATTTAAATTTTTGAAGATCAAAAGTTCCACAAGAGAGTTCATTTAAATTTTGAAAAGCTGAGAAGTTCCACAAAATTGAGCGAGAACAATAGAAGAGTAATCAGGAAGACAGTAGATAACGATTGACATTGCATTTAAATTTTTTGAAGATCAAAGACAGTAGATAACGAAAGGAAGAAGAAGCCGGAAGAGAGTTCCAGAGAATCGAAAAATTGAGCGAGAAGGATATCAAAGAAGTAGATAACGATTGATCAATTTTAAGACAGTCAAATAACGATTGACATTGCATTTAGTTCCTATTTTTGAAGAAAAGTTAAAATTGACAGGAAACGATTGACATTGCATTTAAATTTTTGAAGATCAAGAGGAAAGCAAGGAAGCGGAAGAATCTGAAGTCCAAATTGAGCGAAAACAATAGAAGAGTAATCAGGAAGACAGTAGATAAATTGACATTGACATTTAAATTTTTGAAGATCAAAAATTGACTGGAAAGCAAGAATGAAATCAAAAAGGAAGATTATATTTATGTCTTTTTAAATTAAATGAACTAGTCATCATTATTGAAAAAATTTATGTTTAAAACAAAATCTTTTTGTTTTTAAATAAATGAAAAATATATTTTTTTCGTGAAAGAGAATTTTTTATTTACATTTCATCACCTGAATTTACAATCATTAAAAATGATGCTTTATCTTGTTTAGATTTTAAATATTGTATCAATCAATTTATTTTATCAATTTAATGTTTAAATATTTGAAAAAAATTTTGAGTTTAATAAGGTCAAGATTAACAAAAAATTCATTTTTTTTTTTTTATCAAGAATCATTTTTATTAAAGGAGAAAATCATTTTTTTCTTTGTTTTAAATAGCAAACGATTTTTTCTAAAAAAAAATTTAAATAGATTCTTGTTCAGAACGCAGTTTATATATTGAATTTATTGTTTATTAAAAATTGTTTCAATAAACAAAAAAAAAAAATATAAAATTTAAATTGAAATAAAATTGGAATTCAATAACTGTTTTTTTATTCAGGAAAAAATTATTATGTTTCAAGATATTTAATTTAAAGTGAAAACAAGAATGTATTTACAATAAATTTTTTTTATTTTTATTTTATATATTTTTATAAAAAAATTATAAAATAGTATATATGATTTTCAATTTTTTTGCAAAAGATTTTGAATATAGGCAAGTGATAGATACATGAATTTTAAATGAAAAAGACAAATATATTGTTATTTAGTAATTTTTTTTTATTTGATATGCTATCTATTTGAAAATATTTATTTTTTCTTCTATATGAATTTATTTAAGATGAGAAAATAAATATGATTTGATTTAAAATATGAAATGGTTATTCCAAATTTATTTTTCTTTTCAAAACAAAACATTATATAAATCTTATTTTTTGAAAAAATAATAGACATAAATTTTCTGTTTATTTTAAATAATTTAATATTTTTAATTTGGAATTAAAAAATATATTTTCAAAATGCATTTTGAATAATTAAACTTTTTTGTAACGTAGATTTTAAATTCATTTTGAAAATATAAAAACATCATAAAAGTTTTGAAATAATTTCAATTATTAAATTTTATAATTTAAATTTATATATGAAATAAAAACATAAATAAAATTTGAAAAAATTTAAACAAAAAAAAATAAATTTTTTATTTCCTAAAAAATTAAAAAAAAAAAGCAATTTAAATTTTTAAAAAAATATTTTAAATAAAAATTTGAAGATTTAAGTAAATGTTTTAAAAATTTTTTTTTTGTTTTGAAATTTTCAGAAAATTCTTAAATTTTTAAAAAAAATGAAAATAAAAAAAAAAATGACATGCAAATAAAATCATTTTTAATATTTTTTAAAATATTGAAATTTTTAATGGTCCTGTATAATTTCATTTTTATTAAAAACTTATTTAAAAAATTTTCATCTCAAGGAATATAAATTTAATCTATTTCATTTTTTTCAAATTTTTTATTGTTTCCATTTTAATGATTCAAATTATTAATTTGAATATAAATAAAGACAAAAATATATAAATGCAATATTGAAATTTTGAAAAAATTTTTCAATTCCATTTCATACAGAAATTTTCTATTTCAATTTATAATGTATCAATCAATTTGTTATAAAAATAAAATTAAATAAAAATAGAAAATCCTTGTGAATTCAAATAATTTTATTTAATTGTTATCTATATTTAAAAATTTTAAATTTTTAATTTCTTTTCATATATAAAATGTTGAAAATTTTTTACATATCTAAATGTTCCTGATCAACGGGTTAAATAGATCTAAAATTTTATATAAAAAAACATCTTTTTGATAGAAATATTTTCGTAAATTAATTTTATATAATTAAAAAATCTATTTGATTTTTCTTTTTTGTATATTTTCTTATTTTCATTTAAATCAATATCTAAAATAAAAAAGGATTTTATTTTTATAATATTATATAAAAATCTTGTTTTAGATTTAGACTTATCTTAAAAAATAAAAAAAAATTTTCAGTATATTTTCATCTAAAATTTCCCAATTTCTCATTTTCAAGGCTTTGCTTTTATTTGAAATAAAATTTTTAAAAATTTATTGATTTTATTATAAATTTATCTTAAAGTAAAATTTAATTTATATCAATTTCTTAAAAATATCAGTGGTAATGGTAAATAATTTTTTTAGGCTAAAAGTCTAACATTCCCTAAATATAATTATCTTTAATGATTCATGTAGTTTTGTTCATGAAATATAACTTTCAATTTAAAACATTGAATTTAACAAAAATTAAATCATATTGAATTTAATTATTGAATTTTTTTCATTTTTTTTATTTTCTGCATTTACAAAAAAAAAAAATTTAAAATGAAAATTTTTGTACATTTTTGAAATTTTCTTTTACATACTATCTTTATTTAGTTTCAAAATTTTATTTTCCTCATATATATATTAAAACAATTTAACAACTTTTTCACCATTTTTGCAACAGAAAAATATTTTTGATTCTTTTCTAAATTAATTCAAAATAATATTAAATATATAAAAAATGGAAAAACCTTTTAATTTTTGAGATTCAATTTTTAAATAATTAAAAGTATGTAAATTTATAAATTTGATTTTTGATTTTTAATTCTATTTTTCTTTGTTTCCTTTCTTTTTCATATTATTTTAATTTAATATATATTAAATATATAAATAATATAATTCAAATCCTTTGTCTTATAACTTAAATTTATATGTCATTATTTATTATTTTTGTTTAAAATGATAAAAAAATGAATTGAAGTTCTTTTACTATGATCTTTTAATTTTGAAAAAAACATTATTCAGAAATTTGATCTTATATTTTAACAGCTTTTATGTTATTAAAAAAAGAGCTACTTTTCTTCAAAATTAACAAATGTTAAAATTCAAAAATATTCTGGTTTTAAGCAGATCAATTTTAAATAAATTCTATCACTTTTCTTTCATAGAAACAACTGATATTTCAAAGAAATTAAATATTTTTCTTTTTTTTTTTTTTCGATTAAAAAAAGATTTATATTTTATTTTTTCCATGAGAATCATTTCAGAAAAATCATTTTATTTGTTTGAAATAAAGTAAGATCTTATGATTAAAAAAAGTTTGATCATTCATTTTTCTACAATTGAATTTTGATTCATAAGGTTTAGTGAAAATAAAAAATCTTTTCAAGAATTTTAATTTTATAAATGTCATATTTTTAAAATCTGATAATGAGCATAAATCTCTGAATCTTGCAGAATAAATAAAAAAATTTTTCTTTACGAAAAACAATTGATTTGGTTTTAAATAATTTTTTTTTAATATAAAAATATTTATTTTTTTTGGTTTTGTCAATTGTTTATTTTTTTCATTTTTTGAAATTTTTAAATATTTTTCAGTTTTTTTAATTCTTTTTTTATTCAGACTTTTTGTCTGAAAATAAGAATTGTGGAATTTTTGTTTAATATTTTTATTTATAAAAAATAAAATTTTAAAAAGCAATTATTTTTTTTTACAAATTTTGCTATTCATTTTTTTTCTAAAATATCTTTATTATTAATTTTATTTATGGTTTTTTGTTTACATTCTATAATTTAAAAAATTTTATTATGAAATTGTCATTTTTAATTTTATCAAATCATTTTAAACTCAAAATTATTAAGTAAAAATATTTTATAAAAAATATATTTTAAATTCTACTTTTTGATTTCTTTTTGAAATTTTTTGATTTTAATTTTTTTTATCCTTCTAAAGCATTTTTTTATTGAAAAATTATTTCCCATTTTTTTTTTTTTCATTTATTTCTCTAAAAATTATTTTTATTTTAGGTTTATTAATTTTTTTAATGAATGATTTCCAATAAATTTTGAAAAGAAACTTTTTTCAAAAAGTCTAAGAATTCATATTAAGTGGATTTATATGATTTATGGAGTATAATTCAAGACCTTAATGAATAATAAAGACATTTTTTCCTTTTCATTGTTTTTCGTTTTAAATTTTTTCCTTCCAGTTTTTTATATTTTATCTAATTTTTTTATTCTTGAAAATTTTCATTGTTAGATTTTTTTTTCTTTAAATTTTTTAATTTTTAAAATTTTCCAATTTTATCAAAGTCGATTCAATTTGACTTTATATTTTTATTTTTTTTTAACGCGACAAAAAATCAAAAATAAAAAATCAATTGTAATTTGATATATTTATTTATATGTTAATTTATTTATTTTTATTTTTTTATTTGAATTTGATTTCTTGGTTAAAAATAAAATTTTCATATTAGTTTTTTCAAGTTTTTTAATATCTTTCATTAGGCCTTTTGGTGAAAAATTAAATTGTAAGGGTTTTTTTTTCAAATGAAATTCAAATTTTTTTGGCTTTTGTTTTTTTTTTTTTTTTTTACAATGTTTGGGGATTTGTGGAAAAAAAGTTCATTTTTTTCTTTGTCCTTTGGTTTTCTTCAAACTATTTTAGATTTTCCAACTAAAAATTTGGTTTTGTTGTTTTGTTTTTCTTTGATTTTTTAAATTTCCATTTCTCTTATTTTGACAGATTTTTTGAATATCTTCAAAGATAAATTGCAGTTAAAATATTAAATTAATTGAAAATTATTATTTTTATTATTATTATTATTATTATTATTATTATTATTTTCTTTTCTTTGATTTCTGGCGTTTCCACATTTCTTTCCGGGTCCCGCCCAGGGACCTAAGTTTAGAAATGGCATCATGACACTTTCCACTGACAAAAAAAAAAAAAAAAAATTACATAGATAAAGCCCTTCGTAAAGTGTGGGCTGTACTTGTCAGAACAATTTTTTTTTATCTCCTTGAGGCATGAACTTCCAGGAATCCCTTCAATTAATCTACTTCAATCTTTTCCAACCAGTCCTAGGGCTCGAACTACAACAGGGATTGTTGATGTTCCCATATGCCATATTTTCGAGATTTCTATTTCAAGGTCCTTGTATTTTGACAACTTTTTGAATATCTTCAAAGATACATTGCAGTCAGCAGGGACTGCCATATCAATAAGGAGGCACCGTTTTTGTTTGTGGTCTTTAATAACAATATCTGGGCGGTTGGCCTTGATTGTTCTGTCAGTGTGTATTGTGTAGTCCCATAGAATTGTAACAGGTCCTATCTCCGTAACCGGGTCTGGGTGGTGTTCATACCAGTTTCTTTCAGTTTCCTTCCCGTAGAAGTTGCAGATTTTCCAGTGCAGATATTGGCCCACTCTGTCATGCCGGGTTTTATATTCAGTGGGTGCCAATATCGTGCAACCTGATACAAGATGATCAATCGTTTCTGGATATTTATCACAGAATCTGCATTTGGGCTAACACAATATTTTTGTATATGTGCTTGATAATTCCTAGTTAGCAAGCATTGGTCCTTTGCAGCAAGGATAAAAACTTCAGTTTCAGAATCAAACCTGCACTACGTTTTACTGATGGGTACGGGTTTTCTATTGACAAGGCTTGATTTTGAAAATAAAAGAATTTAGGCCATGAAGCTTTATCTTAATATCGCTTCAATTCTATCTGGTCTTTTTTTGTTTTATCTATTTTTTTTTTTTTTTTTTTCCAAAGTCTTATTCAATTATTTAATTTATTTTTTTGAAACATCTAAAAAATATTTATTTAAAACAGTTATTATTTTTATTTATTATTTTAACAAAGAAAATTTCTTTTTTTGTCTTCAATCTTTTCTTTCCATTTCCATTTCATTAGATTATTTTTATTTCTTTGATACGATTTTTTTTTGGCAATATTTTTTATCTGTTCATATTTAAATAATTCATTTAAAAAAATTTAAGTTTTTTTCGTAATATAATTTGTTTTTAAAAATTTTTTGAAAATCTGTACTAAATTCCTTTTATCAATTTATTAATGGTACTTCCATTTTTCAAAAAAAATTACATTTTTCCTTTAATATTTTATTTCCTTTTATTTTTGTGTTTTTTGAATCAGTACTTTCAAAAATGTTTGAATTTTCACCACCACTACAGTTTATAAATAGAAAATTTTCTTATATATTTTATTATTAAAATTTTTGAAAAATTGGTATATATTATAAATTAATGAAATTTATATTTTGTTGGGTTAAAAAATTTTTTGACATTTGTTTAAACCTTTTTGTTCCCCCTGTTCATTTCACTTCTTTTATTATTATTTTTTCCAATTCAAAAAAATATTACTTCAAAACTATGAAAAAAAATTTCATAACAAAAAAACAAAATTTAAAAAAAATATAAAAAATTCATTTTGATTTGTAGATTTTTCTGATTTGTGAAACGAATACTTAAAACAAAAGACATTGTTTTCCAATTGGAAACTTTTTTTTTTATAGTTTTATATATAACATGTTTTTATCCCATCTTTGAAATGAAATTCATTAAATTTAATTATTAAATCTATGTTTTGGAAAATCAAATATTTATTGAAATTTATATATATTATTACAGAAATAAATAAAATTATTATTCGTATTTCATATGATTAAAAAGTATATAGATCAAGCATTTAAAAAAGGATGTTCAATCCAAAATCTTAAAAAAATGTTTGTTAATTTATTTTGGTATCTCATGTTTCACAAAAAAATAAAAAATAAATTGAAAAAAGATCATAAATTCATAAAATGTTTTTTCATAACTATTATTCTATGGAATTATTGTTTTTTAGATTGACAAAATAAATTGGTATTTCAGTTTTTAATTTATATTTATCCAATATAATATAAAAAAATTACCGTAAATTTTTTTTTAGAAAATTTATAAAAATTATGAAATCAATTTAAATAGTAAAATTATCTTTATATAAACTAAACTACAAATTTTTTCAGAAATTTTATAATATATAAAGCCAATAATTAACAAAATTTCAATTTTTTTGATTAAATATCATTTAGATATGTTGTTAACGTCTTATTTTATAAAATTGTAAAAAAAAGATAGTGATATATTTTTAAGAATGTATATAAATATATTTATAAAAGGATTAAATAAATATATCTATTTATTGAAAATGATCAAATGAAATTTTTAAAATATAAAATATTTGTTATATATATTTTTAAAAAAAAGCACAAATGATTTTATTATCTTCACAACGAAAACAATGATCTTTATTATATATTTAAAATTATAAATTTAAATTATCAATCAAGTTCTATTTTTTTCATTTAAGTTTATTTCATAATTAAAGATCTTTAAACAATATATTTTTGGTTTTTATTATTATTTGATAAAAAATAATAATAAAAATTTTGATGTAATTCTTGCTTTTAATAAAGCTTTTCTTCAAAATTAGTGAATTTGTCAATTCAATATTTTTGTTTTTTATTGAATAAAATCAAATATCTTTTTTTCTATAAATATATATTCTGATATATATAACATAATAAATATAATATTTGTTTTATCAATTATATAAATTGTTCATAACTATAAATAATATATATATATATATATATTTAATATTTGAAAATTTGATTTTAAAAACATTTAAATAAATATTATTGTTCATTTAAAAAATATAAAAGCCAAAATTTGTAATTATTTAATATTAGATTTTATATAACAGTTCTACAATAATTTCTTAATCATTTTCAAATTAAATCACTGATTATCATTTTATAAAACTATTTTTCTGAATAAAGGATTAATCTAATCAAATTGCAATTTCTTTATTCAATATAAATATTTCAACCCCAATTACGGCTTTGTGTGAAATGGCAATTAATTCAATTTTTAATATTATTTGCTTTAATGTAATATAAATAAAAAATTTTAATTTTCCCTTTCAACTATGAATTGCGATGTTTGTCCTTTGGATTGAATAAATTAAATAATTAAGTCAATATTATATTATCAGGTTTTTTCCGGTCATTTATTTTTATTCAAAATGAATCTTTATGTATCCATTTTAGAATTCATTGTTTTTACCTTGGAAAATCATAATGATAAAACAAATTCATTATGATAAAGAGAATTTGAAGAAGATAAAACAGTTCAATAATAGATTGATAATTTCTATATTTCCGTAAATAAATCAACTTCAAATTAAGACATTTGGATTTTTGAAATAATATGACAATGAAGATGAGGATAACAGTCCGAATAATAATAAATAATGCAAAAATCATAATACCTTCTTCTCAAATATCAATATGCCGAAACGTTGTGAATATGACAATGAAGATGAGGATAACAGTCCGAATAATGTAAATAATGCAAGTAATCATAATACATCATCTCATTTGAGATATAGAAATAAAACGTTGTGAATATGGAAAATGAAGATGAGGATAACAGTCCGAATAATGTAAATAATGCAAGTAATCATAATACCTCATCTCAGAGATATAGAGGCCGAAACGTTGTGAATATGACAATGAAGATGAGGATAACAGTGCGAATAATGTAAATAATGCAAGTAATCATAATACCTCATATCAGATATATAGAGCCCGAAACGTTGTGAATATGAGAATGAAGATGAGGATAAAAGTGCGAATAATGTAAATAATGCAAGTAATCATAATACCTCATATCAGATATATAGAGCCCAAAACGTTGTGAATATGACAATGAAGATGAGGATAACAGTGCGAATAATGTAAATAATGCAAGTAATCATAATACCTCATATCAGATATATAGAGCCCGAAACGTTGTGAATATGACAATGAAGATGAGGATAACAGTGCGAATAATGTAAATAATGCAAGTAATCATAATACCTCATCATTCAGAGATATAGAGGCCGAAACGTTGTGAATATGACAATGAAGATGAGGATAACAGTCCGAATAATGTAAATAATGCAAGTAATCATAATACCTCATCTCAGAGATATAGAGAGCCAAAATGAAAAATGTTGTGAATATGACAATGAAGATGAGGATAACAGTCCGAATAATGTAAATAATGCAAGTAATCATAATACCTCATCTCAGAGATATAGAGGCCGAAACGTTGTGAATATGACAATGAAGATGAGGATAACAGTCCGAATAATGTAAATAATGCAAGTAATCATAATACCTCATCTCAGAGATATAGAGGCCGAAACGTGCTGTTAAACGTTGTGAATATGACAATGAAGATGAGGATAACAGTCCGAATAATGTAAATAATGCAAGTAATCATAATACCTCATCTCAGAGATATAGAGGCCGAAACGTTTGTGAATATGACAATGAAGATGAGGATAACAGTCCGAATAATGTAAATAATGCAAGTAATCATAATACCTCATCTCAGAGATATAGAGGCCGAAAAGTTGTGAATATGGCAATGAAGATGAGGATAACAGTCCGAATAATGTAAATAATGCAAGTAATCATAATACCTCATCTCAGAGATATATAGAGGCCGAAACGTTGTGAATATGACAATGAAGATGAGGATAACAGTGCGAATAATGTAAATAATGCAAGTAATCATAATACCTCATCTCAGAGATATAGAGGCCGAAACGTTGTGAATATGACAATGAAGATGAGGATAACAGTGCGAATAATGTAAATAATGCAAGTAATCATAATACCTCATCTCAGATATATAGAGCCCGAAACGTTGTGAATATGACAATGAAGATGAGGATAACAGTGCGAATAATGTAAATAATGCAAGTAATCATAATACCTCATCTCAGATATATAGAGCCCGAAACGTTGTGAATATGACAATGAAGATGAGGATAACAGTGCGAATAATGTAAATAATGCAAGTAATCATAATACCTCATCTCAGATATATAGAGCCGAAACGTTGTGAATATGACAATGAAGATGAGGATAACAGTCCGAATAATGTAAATAATGCAAGTAATCATAATACCTCATCTCAGAGATATAGAGGCCGAAACGTTGTGAATATGACAATGAAGATGAGGATAACAGTCCGAATAATGTAAATAATGCAAGTAATCATAATACCTCATCTCAGAGATATAGAGGCCGAAACGTTGTGAATATGACAATGAAGATGAGGATAACAGTCCGAATAATGTAAATAATGCAAGTAATCATAATACCTCATCTCAGAGATATAGAGGCCGAAACGTTGTGAATATGACAATGAAGATGAGGATAACAGTCCGAATAATGTAAATAATGCAAGTAATCATAATACCTCATCTCAGAGATATAGAGGCCGAAACGTTGTGAATATGACAATGAAGATGAGGATAACAGTCCGAATAATGTAAATAATGCAAGTAATATAATGTCAAATATATAGAGGCCGAAACGTTGTGAATATGGAAATCAAGATGACCTAACAGTCCGAATAATGTAAATAATGCAAGTAATCATAATAGGCCTCAGAAATAGTTGCCGAGAAACGTTGTGAATATGACAATGAAGATGAGGATAACAGTCCGAATAATGTAAATAATGCAAGTAATCATAATACCTCATCTCAGAGATATAGAGGCCGAAACGTTGTGAATATGACAATGAAGATGAGGATAACAGTCCGAATAATGTAAATAATGCAAGTAATCATAATACCTCATCTCAGAGATATAGAGGCCGAAACGTTGTGAATATGACAATGAAGATGAGGATAACAGTCCGAATAATGTAAATAATGCAAGTAATCATAATACCTCATCTCAGAGATATAGAGGCCGAAACGTTGTGAATATGACAATGAAGATGAGGATAACAGTCCGAATAATGTAAATAATGCAAGTAATCATAATACCTCATCTCAGAGATATAGAGGCCGAAAACGTTGTGAATATGACAATGAAGATGAGGATAACAGTCCGAATAATGTAAATAATGCAAGTAATCATAATACCTCATCTCAGAGATATAGAGGCCGAAACGTTGTGAATATGACAATGAAGATGAGGATAACAGTCCGAATAATGTAAATAATGCAAGTAATCATAATACCTCATCTCAGAGATATAGAGGCCGAAACGTTGTGAATATGACAATGAAGATGAGGATAACAGTCCGAATAATGTAAATAATGCAAGTAATCATAATACCTCATCTCAGAGATATAGAGGCCGAAACGTTGTGAATATGACAATGAAGATGAGGATAACAGTCCGAATAATGTAAATAATGCAAGTAATCATAATACCTCATCTCAGAGATATAGAGGCCGAAACGTTGTGAATATGACAATGAAGATGAGGATAACAGTCCGAATAATGTAAATAATGCAAGTAATCATAATACCTCATCTCAGAGATATAGAGGCCGAAACGTTGTGAATATGACAATGAAGATGAGGATAACAGTCCGAATAATGTAAATAATGCAAGTAATCATAATACCTCATCTCAGAGATATAGAGGCCGAAACGTTGTGAATATGACAATGAAGATGAGGATAACAGTCCGAATAATGTAAATAATGCAAGTAAATCATAATACCTCATCTCAGAGATATAGAGGCCGAAACGTTGTGAATATGACAATGAAGATGAGGATAACAGTCCGAATAATGTAAATAATGCAAGTAATCATAATACCTCATCTCAGAGATATAGAGGCCGAAACGTTGTGAATATGACAATGAAGATGAGGATAACAGTCCGAATAATGTAAATAATGCAAGTAATCATAATACCTCATCTCAGAGATATATAGAGGCCGAAACGTTGTGAATATGACAATGAAGATGAGGATAACAGTCCGAATAATGTAAATAATGCAAGTAATCATAATACCTCATCTCAGAGATATAGAGGCCGAAAAACGTTGTGAATATGACAATGAAGATGAGGATAACAGTCCGAATAATGTAAATAATGCAAGTAATCATAATACCTCATCTCAGAGATATAGAGGCCGAAACGTTGTGAATATGACAATGAAGATGAGGATAACAGTCCGAATAATGTAAATAATGCAAGTAATCATAATACCTCATCTCAGAGATATAGAGGCCGAAAACGTTGTGAATATGACAATGAAGATGAGGATAACAGTCCGAATAATGTAAATAATGCAAGTAATCATAATACCTCATCTCAGAGATATAGAGGCCGAAACGTTGTGAATATGACAATGAAGATGAGGATAACAGTCCGAATAATGTAAATAATGCAAGTAATCATAATACCTCATCTCAGAGATATAGAGGCCGAAACGTTGTGAATATGACAATGAAGATGAGGATAACAGTCCGAATAATGTAAATAATGCAAGTAATCATAATACCTCATCTCAGAGATATAGAGGCCGAAACGTTGTGAATATGACAATGAAGATGAGGATAACAGTCCGAATAATGTAAATAATGCAAGTAATCATAATACCTCATCTCAGAGATATAGAGGCCGAAACGTTGTGAATATGACAATGAAGATGAGGATAACAGTCCGAATAATGTAAATAATGCAAGTAATCATAATACCTCATCTCAGAGATATAGAGGCCGAAACGTTGTGAATATGACAATGAAGATGAGGATAACAGTCCGAATAATGTAAATAATGCAAGTAATCATAATACCTCATCTCAGAGATATAGAGGCCGAAACGTTGTGAATATGACAATGAAGATGAGGATAACAGTCCGAATAATGTAAATAATGCAAGTAATCATAATACCTCATCTCAGAGATATAGAGGCCGAAACGTTGTGAATATGACAATGAAGATGAGGATAACAGTCCGAATAATGTAAATAATGCAAATAATGCAAGTAATCATAATACCTCATCTCAGAGATATAGAGGCCGAAACGTTGTGAATATGACAATGAAGATGAGGATAACAGTCCGAATAATGTAAATAATGCAAGTAATCATAATACCTCATCTCAGAGATATAGAGGCCGAAACGTTGTGAATATGACAATGAAGATGAGGATAACAGTCCGAATAATGTAAATAATGCAAGTAATCATAATACCTCATCTCAGAGATATAGAGGCCGAAACGTTGTGAATATGACAATGAAGATGAGGATAACAGTCCGAATAATGTAAATAATGCAAGTAATCATAATACCTCATCTCAGAGATATAGAGGCCGAAACGTTGTGAATATGACAATGAAGATGAGGATAACAGTCCGAATAATGTAAATAATGCAAGTAATCATAATACCTCATCTCAGAGATATAGAGGCCGAAACGTTGTGAATATGACAATGAAGATGAGGATAACAGTCCGAATAATGTAAATAATGCAAGTAATCATAATACCTCATCTCAGAGATATAGAGGCCGAAACGTTGTGAATATGACAATGAAGATGAGGATAACAGTCCGAATAATGTAAATAATGCAAGTAATCATAATACCTCATCTCAGAGATATAGAGGCCGAAACGTTGTGAATATGACAATGAAGATGAGGATAACAGTCCGAATAATGTAAATAATGCAAGTAATCATAATACCTCATCTCAGAGATATAGAGGCCGAAACGTTGTGAATATGACAATGAAGATGAGGATAACAGTCCGAATAATGTAAATAATGCAAGTAATCATAATACCTCATCTCAGAGATATAGAGGCCGAAACGTTGTGAATATGACAATGAAGATGAGGATAACAGTCCGAATAATGTAAATAATGCAAGTAATCATAATACCTCATCTCAGAGATATAGAGGCCGAAACGTTGTGAATATGACAATGAAGATGAGGATAACAGTCCGAATAATGTAAATAATGCAAGTAATCATAATACCTCATCTCAGAGATATAGAGGCCGAAACGTTGTGAATATGACAATGAAGATGAGGATAACAGTCCGAATAATGTAAATAATGCAAGTAATCATAATACCTCATCTCAGAGATATAGAGGCCGAAACGTTGTGAATATGACAATGAAGATGAGGATAACAGTCCGAATAATGTAAATAATGCAAGTAATCATAATACCTCATCTCAGAGATATAGAGGCCGAAACGTTGTGAATATGACAATGAAGATGAGGATAACAGTCCGAATAATGTAAATAATGCAAGTAATCATAATACCTCATCTCAGAGATATAGAGGCCGAAACGTTGTGAATATGACAATGAAGATGAGGATAACAGTCCGAATAATGTAAATAATGCAAGTAATCATAATACCTCATCTCAGAGATATAGAGGCCGAAACGTTGTGAATATGACAATGAAGATGAGGATAACAGTCCGAATAATGTAAATAATGCAAGTAATCATAATACCTCATCTCAGAGATATAGAGGCCGAAACGTTGTGAATATGACAATGAAGATGAGGATAACAGTCCGAATAATGTAAATAATGCAAGTAATCATAATACCTCATCTCAGAGATATAGAGGCCGAAACGTTGTGAATATGACAATGAAGATGAGGATAACAGTCCGAATAATGTAAATAATGCAAGTAATCATAATACCTCATCTCAGAGATATAGAGGCCGAAACGTTGTGAATATGACAATGAAGATGAGGATAACAGTCCGAATAATGTAAATAATGCAAGTAATCATAATACCTCATCTCAGAGATATAGAGGCCGAAACGTTGTGAATATGACAATGAAGATGAGGATAACAGTCCGAATAATGTAAATAATGCAAGTAATCATAATACCTCATCTCAGAGATATAGAGGCCGAAACGTTGTGAATATGACAATGAAGATGAGGATAACAGTCCGAATAATGTAAATAATGCAAGTAATCATAATACCTCATCTCAGAGATATAGAGGCCGAAACGTTGTGAATATGACAATGAAGATGAGGATAACAGTCCGAATAATGTAAATAATGCAAGTAATCATAATACCTCATCTCAGAGATATAGAGGCCGAAACGTTGTGAATATGACAATGAAGATGAGGATAACAGTCCGAATAATGTAAATAATAATAATACCTCATCTCAGAGATATAGAGGCCGAAACGTTGTGAATATGGCAATGAAGATGAGGATACCAGTCCGAATAATGTAAATAATGCAAGTAATCATAATACCTCATCTCAGAGATATAGAGGCTGAAACGTTGTGAATATTACAATGAAGATGAGGATAACAGTCCGAATAATGTAAATAATGCAAGTAATCATAATACCTCTTCTCAGAGATATAGAGGCCGAAACGTTGTGAATATGACAATGAAGATGAGGATAACAGTCCGAATAATGTAAATAATGCAAGTAATCATAATACCTCATCTCAGAGATATAGAGGCCGAAACGTTGTGAATATGACAATGAAGATGAGGATAACAGTCCGAATAATGTAAATAATGCAAGTAATCATAATACCTCATCTCAGAGATATAGAGGCCGAAACGTTGTGAATATGGCAATGAAGATGAGGATAACAGTCCGAATAATGTAAATAATGCAAGTAATCATAATACCTCATCTCAGAGATATAGAGGCCGAAACGTTGTGAATATGACAATGAAGATGAGGATAACAATTCGAATAATGTAAAGAATACAAATAATCATAATACCTCATCTCAGAGATATAGAGGCCGAAACGTTGTGAATATGACAATGAAGATGAGGATAACAGTCCGAATAATGTAAATAATGCAAGTAATCATAATACCTCATCTCAGAGATATAGAGGCCGAAACGTTGTGAATATGACAATGAAGATGAGGATAACAGTCCGAATAATGTAAATAATGCAAGTAATCATAATACCTCATCTCAGAGATATAGAGGCCGAAACGTTGTGAATATGACAATGAAGATGAGGATAACAGTCCGAATAATGTAAATAATGCAAGTAATCATAATACCTCATCTCAGAGATATAGAGGCCGAAACGTTGTGAATATGACAATGAAGATGAGGATAACAGTCCGAATAATGTAAATAATGCAAGTAATCATAATACCTCATCTCAGAGATATAGAGGCCGAAACGTTGTGAATATGACAATGAAGATGAGGATAACAGTCCGAATAATGTAAATAATGCAAGTAATCATAATACCTCATCTCAGAGATATAGAGGCCGAAACGTTGTGAATATGACAATGAAGATGAGGATAACAGTCCGAATAATGTAAATAATGCAAGTAATCATAGTACCTCATCTCAGAGATATAGAGGCCGAAACGTTGTGAATATGCAATGAAGATGAGGATAACAGTCCGAATAATGTAAATAATGCAAGTAATCATAATACCTCATCTCAGAGATATAGAGGCCGAAACGTTGTGAATATGACAATGAAGATGAGGATAACAGTCCGAATAATGTAAATAAATGCAAGTAATCATAATACCTCATCTCAGAGATATAGAGGCCGAAACGTTGTGAATATGACAATGAAGATGAGAATAACAGTCCGAATAATGTAAATAATGCAAGTAATCATAATACCTCATCTCAGATATATAGAGCCCGAAACGTTGTGAATATGACAATGAAGATGAGGATAACAGTGCGAATAATGTAAATAATGCAAGTAATCATAATACCTCATCTCAGATATATAGAGCCCGAAACGTTGTGAATATGACAATGAAGATGAGGATAACAGTGCGAATAATGTAAATAATGCAAGTAATCATAATACCTCATCTCAGATATATAGAGCCCGAAACGTTGTGAATATGACAATGAAGATGAGAATAACAGTCCGAATAATGTAAATAATGCAAGTAATCATAATACCTCATCTCAGATATATAGAGGCCGAAACGTTGTGAATATGACAATGAAGATGAGGATAACAGTCCGAATAATGTAAATAATGCAATAATCATAATACCTCATCTCAGAGATATAGAGGCCGAAACGTTGTGAATATGACAATGAAGATGAGGATAACAGTCCGAATAATGTAAATAATGCAAGTAATCATAATACCTCATCTCAGAGATATAGAGGCCGAAACGTTGTGAATATGACAATGAAGATGAGGATAACAGTCCGAATAATGTAAATAATGCAAGTAATCATAATACCTCATCTCAGAGATATAGAGGCCGAAACGTTGTGAATATGACAATGAAGATGAGGATAACAGTCCGAATAATGTAAATAATGCAAGTAATCATAATACCTCATCTCAGAGATATAGAGGCCGAAACGTTGTGAATATGACAATGAAGATGAGGATAACAGTCCGAATAATGTAAATAATGCAAGTAATCATAATACCTCATCTCAGAGATATAGAGGCCGAAACGTTGTGAATATGACAATGAAGATGAGGATAACAGTCCGAATAATGTAAATAATGCAAATCATAATCATAATACCTCATCTCAGAGATATAGAGGCCGAAACGTTGTGAATATGACAATGAAGATGAGGATAACAGTCCGAATAATGTAAATAATGCAAGTAATCATAATACCTCATCTCAGAGATATAGAGGCCGAAACGTTGTGAATATGACAATGAAGATGAGGATAACAGTCCGAATAATGTAAATAATGCAAGTAATCATAATACCTCATCTCAGAGATATAGAGGGCCGAAACGTTGTGAATATGACAATGAAGATGAGGATAACAGTCCGAATAATGTAAATAATGCAAGTAATCATAATACCTCATCTCAGAGATATAGAGGCCGAAACGTTGTGAATATGACAATGAAGATGAGGATAACAGTCCGAATAATGTAAATAATGCAAGTAATCATAATACCTCATCTCAGAGATATAGAGGCCGAAACGTTGTGAATATGACAATGAAGATGAGGATAACAGTCCGAATAATGTAAATAATGCAAGTAATCATAATACCTCATCTCAGAGATATAGAGGCCGAAACGTTGTGAATATGACAATGAAGATGAGGATAACAGTCCGAATAATGTAAATAATGCAAGTAATCATAATACCTCATCTCAGAGATATAGAGGCCGAAACGTTGTGAATATGACAATGAAGATGAGGATAACAGTCCGAATAATGTAAATAATGCAAGTAATCATAATACCTCATCTCAGAGATATAGAGGCCGAAACGTTGTGAATATGACAATGAAGATGAGGATAACAGTCCGAATAATGTAAATAATGCAAGTAATCATAATACCTCATCTCAGAGATATAGAGGCCGAAACGTTGTGAATATGACAATGAAGATGAGGATAACAGTCTGAATAATGTAAATAATGCAAGTAATCATAATACCTCATCTCAGAGATATAGAGGCCGAAACGTTGTGAATATGGCAATGAAGATGAGGATAACAGTCTGAATAATGTAAATAATGCAAGTAATCATTATACCTCATCTGAGAGATAAAGAGGCCGAAACGTTGTGAGTATGACAATGAAGATGAGGATAACAGTCCGAATAATGTAAATAATGCAAGTAATCATAATACCGAAACGAGATATAGAATATGACAATATGACAATGAAGATGAGGATAACAGTCCGAATAATGTAAATAATGCAAGTAATCATAATACCTCATCTCAGAGATAAAGAGGCCGAAACGTTGTGAGTATGACAATGAAGATGAGGATAGCAGTCTGAATAATTAAATAATGCAAGTAATCATAATACCTCATCTCAGAGATATAGAGGCGGAAACATTGTGAGTATGACAATGAAGATGAGGATAACAGTCTGAATAATGTAAATAATGCAAGTAATCATAATACCTCATCTCAGAGATATAGAGGCGGAAACATTGTGAGTATGACAATGAAGATGAGGATAACAGTCCGAATAATGTAAATAATGCAAGTAATCATAATACCTCATCTCAGAGATATAGAGGCCGAAACGTTGTGAATATGGCAATGAAGATGAGGATAACAGTCCGAATAATGTAAATAATGCAAGTAATCATAAGACCTCATCTCAGAGATATAGAGGCCGAAAAGTTGTGAATATGGCAATGAAGATGAGGATAACAGTCCGAATAATGTAAATAATGCAAGTAATCATAATACCTCATCTCAGAGATATAGAGGCCGAAAAGTTGTGAATATGGCAATGAAGATGAGGATAACAGTCCGAATAATGTAAATAATGCAAGTAATCATAATACCTCATCTCAGAGATATAGAGGCCGAAAAGTTGTGAATATGGCAATGAAGATGAGGATAACAGTCCGAATAATGTAAATAATGCAAGTAATCATAATACCTCATCTCAGAGATATAGAGGCCGAAAACGTTGTGAATATGACAATGAAGATGAGGATAACAGTCCGAATAATGTAAATAATGCAAGTAATCATAATACCTCATCTCAGAGATATAGAGGCCGAAACGTTGTGAATATGACAATGAAGATGAGGATAACAGTCCGAATAATGTAAATAATGCAAGTAATCATAATACCTCATCTCAGAGATATAGAGGCCGAAACGTTGTGAATATGACAATGAAGATGAGGATAACAGTCCGAATAATGTAAATAATGCAAGTAATCATAATACCTCATCTCAGAGATATATAGAGGCCGAAAACGTTGTGAATATGACAATGAAGATGAGGATAACAGTCCGAATAATGTAAAAAATGCAAGTAATCATAATACCTCATCTCAGAGATATAGAGGCCGAAACGTTGTGAATATGACAATGAAGATGAGGATAACAGTCCGAATAATGTAAATAATGCAAGTAATCATAATACCTCATCTCAGAGATATAGAGATACGAAACGTTGTGAATATGACAATGAAGATGAGGATAACAGTCCGAATAATGTAAATAATGCAAGTAATCATAATACCTCATCTCAGAGATATAGAGGCCGAAACGTTGTGAATATGACAATGAAGATGAGGATAACAGTTGTAGATAAATAATGTAAATAATGCAAGTAATCATAATACCTCATCTCAGAGATATAGAGGCCGAAAACGCCGAATATGACAATGAAGATGAGGATAACAGTCCGAATAATGTAAATAATGCAAGTAATCATAATACCTCATCTCAGAGATATAGAGGCAAAACGTTGTGAATATGGACAATGAAGATGAGGATAACAGTCCGAATAATGTAAATAATGCAAGTAATCATAATACCTCATCTCAGAGATATAGAGGCCGAAACGTTGTGAATATGACAATGAAGATGAGGATAACAGTCCGAATAATGTAAATAATGCAATAATCATAATACCTCATCTCAGAGATATAGAGGCCGAAACGTTGTGAATATGACAATGAAGATGAGGATAACAGTCCGAATAATGTAAATAATGCAAGTAATCATAATCATCTCATCTCAGAGATATAGAGGCCGAAACGTTGTGAATATGACAATGAAGATGAGGATAACAGTCCGAATAATGTAAAATAATGCAAGTAATCATAATACCTCATCTCAGAGATATAGAACAGCCGAAACGTTGTGAATATGACAATGAAGATGAGGATAACAGTCCGAATAATGTAAAATAATAATCAAGTAATCATAATATAGACCTCATCTCAGAAGATATAGAAACAGTCCGAAACGTTGTGAATATGACAATGAAGATGAGGATAACAGTCCGAATAATGTAAATAATGCAAGTCTCATCATAATACCTCATCTCAGAGATATAGAGGCCGAAACGTTGTGAATATGACAATGAAGATGAGGATAACAGTCCGAATAATGTAAATAATGCAAGTAATCATAATACCTCATCTCAGAGATATAGGCCGGAAAACAACGAAACGTTGTGAATATGACAATGAAGATGAGGATAACAGTCCGAATAATGTAAATAATGCAAGTAATCATAATACCTCATCTCAGAGATATAGAGGCCGAAACGTTGTGAATATGACAATGAAGATGAGGATAACAGTCCGAATAATGTAAATAATGCAAGTAATCATAATACCTCATCTCAGAGATATATAGAACGGCCGAAACGTTGTGAATATGACAATGAAGATGAGGATAACAGTCCGAATAATGTAAATAATGCAAGTAATCATAATACCTCATCTCAGAGATATAGAGGCCGAAACGTTGTGAATATGACAATGAAGATGAGGATAACAGTCCGAATAATGTAAATAATGCAAGTAATCATAATACCTCATCTCAGAGATATAGAACAGCCGAAACGTTGTTAATATGACAATGAAGATGAGGATAGCAGTCCGAATGATGTAAATAATGCAAGTAATCATAATATATCATAGAGATATAGAAGCCGAAAGGTTGTGAATATGACAATGAAGATGAGGATAACAGTCCGAATAATGTAAATAATGCAAGTAATCAGAATATAGACTCATCTCAAGAGGTATACAACAACCGAAACGTTGTGAATATGACAATGAAGATGAGGATAACAGTCCGAATAATGTAAATAATGCAAGTAATCATAATACCTCATCTCAGAGATATAGAGGCCGAAACGTTGTGAATATGACAATGAAGATGAGGATAACAATGTCCGAATAATGTAAATAATCAAGTAATCATAATACCTCATCTCAGAGATATAGAGGCCGAAACGTTGTGAATATGACAATGAAGATGAGGATAACAGTCCGAATAATGTAAATAATGCAATAATCAAGTAATCATAATACCTCATCTCAGAGATATAACGGCCGAAACGTTGTGAATATGACAATGAAGATGAGGATAACAGTCCGAATAATGTAAATAATGCAAGTAATCATAATACCTCATCTCAGAGATATAGAGGCCGATACTGAAGAATATGTCGGAATGAAGACGGAGGAAACGTTGTGAATATGACAAATGAAGATGAGGATAACAATCTCAGAATAATGTAAATAATATACAATGAAGATCATAATAGACCGAATAATCTCCTGAAGAATCATAATACCTCATCTCAGACAATAGAGGCCGAAACGTTGTGAATATGACAATGAAGATGAGGATAACAGTCCGAATAATGTAAATAATGCAAGTAATCATAATACCTCATCTCAGAGATATAGAGGCCGAAACGTTGTGAATATGACAATGAAGATGAGGATAACAGTCCGAATAATGTAAATAATGCAAGTAATCATAAAATACCTCATCTCAGAGATATAGAGGCCGAAACGTTGTGAATATGACAATGAAGATGAGGATAACAGTCCGAATAATGTAAATAATGCAAGTAATCATAATACCTCATCTCAGAGATATAGAGGCCGAAACGTTGTGAATATGACAATGAAGATGAGGATAACAGTCCGAATAATGTAAATAATGCAAGTAATCATAATACCTCATCTCAGAGATATAGAGAAACCGAAATGTTGGAATATGACAATGAAGATGAGGATATAACAGTCGAAGATAATGTAAAATAATGCAAGTAATCATAATACCTCATCTCAGAGATATAGAGGCCGAAACGTTGTGAATATGGCCGAATGAAGATGAGGATAACAAGATGAGGATAATAATGTAAAATAATGCATGCAAGTAATCATAATACCTCATCTCAGAGATATAGAGGCCGAAACGTTGTGAATATGATAATAAAGATGAGGATAACAGTCCGAATAATGTAAATAATGCAAATAATCATAATACCTCATCTCAGAGATATAGAGGCCGAAACGTTGTGAATATGACAATGAAGATGAGGATAACAGTCCGAATAATGTAAATAATGCAAGTAATCATAATACCTCATCTCAGAGATATAGAGGCCGAAACGTTGTGAATATGACAATGAAGATGATAACAGGAATAATGTAAATAATGCAAATCATAATAATAATGTAAATAAAGATGATAATAACAGTCGTAATAATCTCAATAATATAAGTAATCATAATACCTCATCTCAGAGATATAGAGGCCGAAACGTTGTGAATATGACAATGAAGATGAGGATAACAGTCCGAATAATGTAAATAATGCAAGTAATCATAATACCTCATCTCAGAGATATAGAAGGCCGAAACGTTGGCCGAATTGTGAATATGACAATGAAGATGAGGATAACAGTCCGAATAATGTAAATAATGCAAGTAATCATAATACCTCATCTCAGATATATAGAGGCCGAAACGTTGAATATGAATATGACAATGAAGATGACATAACAGTCCGAATAATGTAAATAATGCAAGTAATCATAATACCAATGAAGATGAGGGCCGAAACGTTGTGAATATGAAAATGAAGATGAGGATAACAGTCCGAATAATGTAAATAATGCAAGTAATCATAATACCTCATCTCAGAGATATATAGAACGGCCGAAACGTTGTGAATATGACAATGAAGATGAGGATAACAGTCCGAATAATGTAAATAATGCAAGTAATCATAATACCTCATCTCAGAGATATAGAAGAAGGCCGAAACGTTGTGAATATGAATATGAAGATGAAGATGAGGATAACAGTCCGAATAATGTAAATAATGCAAGTAATCATAATACCTCATCTCAGATATATGAAGAGGCCGAAACGTTGTGAAATATGACAATGAAGATGAGGATAACAGTCCGAATAATGTAAATAATGCAAGTAATCATAATACCTCATCTCAGAGATATAGAGGCCGAAACGTTGTGAATATGACAATGAAGATGAGGATAACAGTCCGAATAATGTAAATAATGCAAGTAATCATAATAAATATCTCAGATATATAAAGGCCGAAACGTTGTGAATATGACAATGAAGATGAGGATAACAGTCCGAATAATGTAAATAATGCAAGTAATCATAATACCTCATCTCAGAGATATAGAGGCCGAAACGTTGTGAATATGACAATGAAGATGAGGATAACAGTCCGAATAATGTAAATAATGCAAGTAATCATAATACCTCATCTCAGAGATATAGAGGCCGAAACGTTGTGAATATGACAATGAAGATGAGGATAACAGTCCGAATAATGTAAATAATAAGGTAATCATAATACCTCATCTCAGAGATATAGAGGCCGAAAATGTTGTGAATATGACAATGAAGATGAGGATAACAGTCCGAATAATGTAAATAATGCAAGTAATCAAATACATCATCTCTCATCTCAGACAGATATAGAGGCCGAAACGTTGTGAATATGACAATGAAGATGAGGATAACAGTCCGAATAATGTAAATAATGCAAGTAATCATAATACCTCATCTCAGAGATATATAATATGAAATGGATGAGAATAACAAAACGGTTGTGAATATGGCAATGAAGATGAGGATAATGAGTCCAAATAATGTAAATAATGCAATGCAATCATAATCATCTCAGAAATCATCTCAGAGATATCTCAGATATAACAAGCGAAACGTTGTGAATATGACAATGAAGATGAGGATAACAGTCCGAATAATGTAAATAATGCAAGTAATCATAATACCTCATCTCAGAGATATAGAGGCCGAAACGTTGTGAATATGACAATGAAGATGAGGATAACAGTCCGAATAATGTAAATAATAATCAAGTAATCATAATACCTCATCTCAGAGATATAGAGGCCGAAACGTTGTGAATATGGCAATGAAGATGAGGATAACAGTCCGAATAAATGTAAATAATGGCAAACGTAATCAATAATGAGGATCTCAGAAATAATGCAAGTATATAGATCTCAAATATAAGGTTGTGAATATGACAATGAAGATGAGGATAACAGTCATCTAATGTAAATAATGCAATCATAATAATCATAATACCTCATCTCAGAGATATAGAGGAAAGGCCGAAACGTTGTGAATATGACAATGAAGATGAGGATAACAGTCCGAAATAATGTAAATAATGCAAGTAATCATAATACCTCATCTCAGAGATATAGAGGCCGAAACGTTGTGAATATGACAATGAAGATGAGGATAACAGTCCGAATAATGTAAATAATGCAAGTAATAATATCATCCTAGAAATCTCAGATATATGAGGAGGCCGAAACGTTGTGAATATGACAATGAAGATGAGGATAACAGTCCGAAATAATGTAAATAATGCAAGTAATCATAATACCTCATCTCAGATATATAGGCCGAAACGTTGTGAATATGACAATGAAGATGAGGATAACAGTCCGAATAATGTAAATAATGCAAGTAATAATAATCATCTCATCTCTGAAGAGGCCGATATAACGGCCGAAACGTTGTGAATATGACAATGAAGATGAGGATAACAGTCCGAATAATGTAAATAATGCAAGTAATCATAATACCTCATCTCAGAGATCATCTCAGATATATAGGCAGAGATACAACAATTCGAAACGTTGTGAATATGGCAATGAAGATGAGGATAACAGTCCGAATAATGTAAATAATGCAAGTAATCATCTACCTCATCTCAGATATATAGAAGGCCGAGATACGCCGAAACGTTGTGAATATGACAATGAAGATGAGGATAACAGTCCGAATAATGTAAATAATGCAAGTAATCATAATACCTCATCTCAGAGATATAGAGATGAAACGTTGTGAATATGACAAATGAAGATGAGGATAACAGTCGAGAATAATGTAAATAAATAATGCAATAAATAATCATAATACCTCATCTCAGATATATAGAGGCCGAAACGTTGTGAATATGATGCAATGAAGATGAGGATAACAGTCCGAATAATGTAATGTAAATAATGCAAGTAATCATAATCAGAAATATCAGAGATACAAAGGCCGAAACGTTGTGAATATGGCAATGAAGATGAGGATAACAGTCCGAATAATGTAAATAATATGAAATAATCATAACTCAAATAATGTAAATCATCTCAGATATATAGAGATATAGAAACGTTGTTGTGAATATGGCAATGAAGATGAGGATAACAGTCCGAATAATGTAAAATAATGCAAGTAATCATAATACCTCATCTCAGAGATATATAGAGGCCGAAACGTTGTTTGTGAATATGACAATGAAGATGAGGATAACAGTCGAATAATGTAAATAATGCAAGTAATCATAATACCTCATCTCAGAGATATAGAGGCCCCTGAACGTTGTGAATATGACAATGAAGATGAGGATAACAGTCCGAATAATGTAAATAATGCAAGAATCATAATAACTCATCTCAGATATATAGAATAAACGTTGTGAATATGATCATGAAGATGAGGATAACAGTCCGAATAATGTAAATAATGCAAGGCATAATAATATCATCTCAGATATATAAACGGCCGAAACGTTGTGAATATGGCAATGAAGATGAGGATAACAGTGCGAATAATGTAAATAATGCAAGTAATCATAATACCTCATCTCAGATATATAGAGCCCGAAACGTTGTGAATATGACAATGAAGATGAGGATAACAGTGCGAATAATGTAAATAATGCAAGTAATCATAATACCATTCTCAGAATATATAGCCCGAAACGTTGTGAATATGAGGATAAGATGAGGATAACAGTCGAATAATGTAAATAATGCAAGTAATCATAATACCTCATCTCAGAGATATAGAGGCCGAAACGTTGTGAATATGACAATGAAGATGAGGATAACAGTCGAAATAATGTAAATAATGCAAGTAAAACGTTGTGATATAAACGTGGAATATGACAAAGATGAGGATAACAGTCCGAATAATGTAAATAATGCAAGTAATCATAATACCTCATCTCAGAGATATAGAGGCCCTGGCGTTGTGAATATGACAATGAAGATGACGGATAACAGTCGGAATAATGTAAATAATGCGAATACAAAGATCAGAAATATAGATAGAAACGTTGTGAATATGAAATGATGAGGATAACAGTCCGAATAATGTAAATAATGCAAGTAATCATAATACCTCATCTCAGAGATATAAACGAAACGTTGTGAATATGGCAATGAAGATGAGGATAACAGTCCGAATAATGTAAATAAATAATGGCATCTCTCATCTATAGAGGATATATGAGAGGCCGAAACGTTGTAATAAATATGGCAATGAAGATGAGGATAACAGTCGAATAATGTAAATAATGCAAGTAATCATAATACCTCATCTCAGAGATATAGACAGAGGTACAAAGGCCGAAACGTTGTGAATATGGCAATGAAGATGAGGATAACAGTCCGAATAATGTAAATAATGCAAGTAATCATAATACCTATATCTCATCTCAGAAATCCAATCATAATGAAATAAGGCCGGAGATAACAAACCGAAACGAATGTGAATATGGCAATGAAGATGAGGATAACAGAGTCCGAATAATGTAAATATATGACAATGAAGATGATCATAATATCTCATCTCAAAATAATAACAGATAATACCTCAAGGCCGAAGACATAGAGGCCGAAACGTTGTGAATATGGCAATGAAGATGAGGATAACAGTCCGAATAATGTAAATAATGTAAATAATGCAATACCTCATCTCAGAATATAGAGCCTCATCTTGTGAATAGATCCAATGACCTAACAAATAATGCCGGAATGTAATCAACATCTCAGAATATAGAGCGTTTGTGAATATGGCAATGAAGATGAGGATAACAGTCCGAATAATGTAAATAATGCAAGTAATCATAATACCTCATCTCAGAGATATAGACATCAAACTTGAATAAGGCCGGAAGATGAGGATAACAGTCCGAAACGTTGTAATATGGCAATCAAAGATGAGGATAATAGATCCGAATAATGTAAATAATGCAAATGAAGATCATAATACCTCATCTCAGAATGATAAATCAAAGAAGATCATAATACCTCATCTCAGAGATATAGAGCCGAAACGTTGTGAATATGGCAATGAAGATGAGGATAACAGTCCGAATAATGTAAATAATGCAAGTAATCATAATACCTCATCTCAGAAATATAGAATCAGAAAAACAGGCCGGAGAAAACGTTGTTGTGAATATGGCAATGAAGATGAGGATAACAGTCCGAATAATGTAAATAATGCAAGTAATCATAATACCTCATCTCAGAAATATCCAAACGTTCACCTGAAAGGCCGGATGACGATACAACGGAAACGTTGTGAATATATGGCAATGAAGATGAGGATAATAAGTCCGAAATAATGTAAATAATGCAAGTAATCATAATAACTCATCTCAATATCCAATCATCTCAAGAAAAGGCCGGAGATATAACAGCCGAAACGTTGTGAATATGGCAATGAAGATGAGGATAACAGTCCGAAATAATGTAAATAATGCAAGTAATCATAATACCTCATCTCAGATGATAATGAAGATGATCAGAAATATGACCTGAAGATGGCCGGAAGATGAGTACAACAATGAAACATTGTGAATATAGAGGCCGAAACGTGAATATGAGGATAAAGATGAGGATAATAGTCCGAATAATGTAAATAATGCAAGTAATCATAATACCTCATCTCAGAGATATAGAGGCAAAACGTTGTGAATATGGCCGGAAGATGACAAACAGTCCGAAAATGTTGTGAATATGGCAATGAAGATGAGGATAATAGAGTCCGAATAATGTAAATAATGCAATGAAGATGATCATAATACCTCATCTGTAAATAATCCAATCATCATAATAAGGCCGGAGCGATATAACAGCCGAAACGTTGTGAATATGGCAATGAAGATGAGGATAACAGTCGAATAATGTAAATAATGCAAGTAATCATAATACCTCTCATCTCCCGAAATTGTGAATCACAATGAAGATGAATAACAGCCGGAATAATGTAAATAATGCAAGTAATCATAAAATCTCAGAGATGAGGCCGAAACGTTGAATATGGCAATGAAGATGAGGATAACAGTCCGAATAATGTAAATAATGCAAGTAATCATAATACCTCATCTCAGAGATATCCAATCAATATGACTGAAGAAGGCCGGAGTCGTACAACAAGCCGAAACGTTGTGAATATGGCAATGAAGATGAGGATAACAGTCCGAATAATGTAAATAATGCAAGTAATCATAATACCTCATCTCAGAGATCCAATCACCTGAAGAAGGCCGGAGGTACAACAGCCGAAACAATGAATATGACAATGAAGATGAGGATAACAGTCAAAATAATGTAAATAATGCAAGTAATCATAATACTCATCTCAGAGATCCAATCATGTGAATGAAGGCCATAGCGTACAACATAGTCCGAAACGTTGTGAATATGGCAATGAAGATGAGGATAACAGTCAAATAATGTAAATAATGCAATCAATCATAATATCTCATCTATATCGTTGTCAATATGACAATGAAGATGAGGATAACAGCCTGTAAATAATGCAAGCCGAAATATCAAATAATCTCAATATATAGAGGCCGAAACGTTGTGAATATGGCAATGAAGATGAGGATAACAGTCCGAATAATGTAAATAATGCAAGTAATCATGAGGATAGATATATAAGGCCGAAACGTTGTGAATATGACAATGAATCATAATCATCTCATAATGAAATAATGCAAGTAATCATAATACCTCATCTCAGAGATATACAGGTCGAAACGTTGTGAATATGGCAATGAAGATGAGGATAACAGTCCGAATAATGTAAATAATGCAAGTAATCATAATACCTCATCTCAGAGATATGATAAACGTGTTGTGAATATGACAATGAAGATGAGGATAACAGTCCGAATAATGTAAATAATGCAAGTAATCATAATACCTCATCTCAGAATATATAGAGGCCGAAACGCCGAATATGACAAATGAAGATGAGGAAACAGCCGAAGATGTGAATATAATACCTCATCTCAGAGAAGATGAGGATAAAAGTCTGAAATAATGTAAATAATGCAAGTAATCATAATACCTCATCTCAGAGATCCAATCAAACTTGAAGAAGGCCGGAATAATGTACAACGGCCGAAACGTTGTGAATATAGCAAACGTGAAGATGAGGATAACAGTCCGAATAATGTAAATAATGCAAGTAATCATAATACCTCATCTCAGAGATATAGAATCAACTTGTGAATATGGCCAATGAAGATGAGGACAACAGCCGAAACGTTGTGAATATGGCAATCATGAAGATGAGGATAACTAGAGGCCGAATAATGTATATAATGCAAGGAATCATAATAATGTAAAATAATCAGAGATCCAATCACCTGAAGAAGGGCCGGAGCGTACAACGGCCGAAACGTTGTGAATATGGCAATGAAGATGAGGATAACAGTCTGAATAATGTAAATAATGCAAGTAATCATAATACCTCATCTCAGAGATCCAATCACCTACATGAAGAAGGCCGGAATGCGTACAACAGCCGAAATATAGTTGTGAATATGGCAATGAAGATGAGGATAACAGTCCAAATAATGTAAATAATGCAAGTAATCATAATACCTCATCTCAGAGATCCAATCACCTGAAGAAGGCCGGAGTTGTACAAATGAAGATGAGAAAACAGTGAATATGGCAATGAAGATGAGGATAACTCATCTCAAATAATGTAAATAATGCAAGTAATCATAATATAACATCTCAGAATGTAAATAATCAAGTAATCAGAATACCCGGAGCGTACAACAGTCGAAACGTTGTGAATATGGCAATGAAGATGAGGATAACAGTCGAATAATAATGTAAATAATGCAAGTAATCATAATATCTCATCTCAGAGATCCAATCACCTGAAGAAGGCCATAATAGCGTACAACAGCCGAAACGTTGTGAATATGGCAATGAAGATGAGGATAACAGTCCGAATAATGTAAATAATGCAAGTAATCATAATACCTCATCTCAGAGATCCAATCACCTGAAGAAGGACGGAAGATGTATAACAGTCGAAACGTTGTGAATATGGCAATGAAGATGAGGATAAAGAGTCCGAATAATGTAAATAATGCAAGTAATCATAATATCTCATCTCAGAGAATCCAATCATCTAAAGAAGGCCGGATGTACAACGGCCGAAACGTTGTGAATATGGCAATGAAGATGAGGATAACAGTCCAAATAATGTAAATAATGCAAGTAATCATAATACCTCATCTCAGAGATCCAATCAAACTTGTGAATATGAAATGAAGATGAGGATAACAACAATAATGAAATAATGCGTTGTGAATATGGCAATGAAGATGAGGATAACAATCCGAATAATGTAAATAATGCAAGTAATCATAATACCTCATCTCAGAGATCCAATCACCTGAACGTTGTGAATATGCCAATGAAGATGACAACAGTCCGAAAATGTTGTGAATATGGCAATGAAGATGAGGATAAAAGTCTGAATAATGTAAATAATGCAAGTAATCATAATACCTCATCTCAGATATCCAATCATATAATGAAGAAAGGCCGGAGATACAACAGGCCGAAACGTTGTGAATATGGCAATGAAGATGAGGATAACAGTCCGAATAATGTAAATAATGCAAGTAATCATAATACCTCATCTCAGAGATCCAATCACCTGACAATGAAGAAGGCCGGAAATAATACAACAGCCTCATCTCAGAAATAGTTGTGAATATGGCAATGAAGATGAGGATAACAGTCCGAATAATGTAAATAATGCAAGTAATCATAATACCTCATCTCAGAGATCCAATCACCTGAAGAAATATGACATGAAGATGAGGATAACAGTAAATAATGTAAATAATGAAACGTTCAGAGATATGAATATGGCAATGAAGATGAGGATAACAGTCAAATAATGTAAATAATGCAAGTAATCATAATACCTCATCTCAGAGATCCAATCACCTTGAAGATAACAGCCGAATAATGAAATAATGTACAACAGCCGAAACGTTGTGAATATGGCAATGAAGATGAGGATAACAGTCCGAAATAATGTAAATAATGCAAGTAATCATAATACCTCATCTCAGATCTATAGAGATCCAATCACCTGAAGATGACGATAAAGGCCGGATGTAAATAATGCAAGTAATCATAATACATCATCTCACAACGGCCGAAACGTTGTGAATATGGCAATGAAGATGAGGATAACAGTCCGAATAATGTAAATAATGCAAGTAATCATAATACCTCATCTCAGAGATCCAATCAATTGAAGAAGGCCGGAGATGTACAACAGCCGAAAATGTTGTGAATATGGCAATGAAGATGAGGATAACAGTCCGAATAATGTAAATAATGCAAGTAATCATAATACCTCATCTCAGAGATCCAATCAAATAATGAAGAAGGCCGGAGCGTACAACAGCCGAAACGTTGTGAATATGGCAATGAAGATGAGGATAACAGTCCGAATAATGTAAATAATGCAAGTAATCATAATACCTCATCTCAGAGATCCAATCACCTGAAGAAGGCCGGAGGTACAACGGCCGAAACGTTGTGAATATGGCAATGAAGATGAGGATAACAGATCCGAATAATGTAAATAATGCAAGTAATCATAATACCTCATCTCAGAGATCCAATCACCTGAAGAAAGATGCCGGAAGCGTACAACGGCCGAAACGTTGTGAATATGGCAATGAAGATGAGGATAACAGTCCAAATAATGTAAATAATGCAAGTTATCATAATACCTTATCTCAGAGATCCAATCACCTGAAGAAGGCCGGAGAGTACAACAGCCGAAACGTTGTGAATATGGCAATGAAGATGAGGATAATAGTCCGAATAATATAAATAATGCAAGTAATAATAATACCTTATCTGAGAGATCCAATCACCTGAAGAAGGCCGGAGAGTACAACGGCCGAAACGTTGTGAATATGGCAATGAAGATGAGGATAACAGTCCGAATAATGTAAATAATGCAAGTAATCATAATACCTCATCTCAGAGATCCAATCACCTGAAGAAGGCCGGAGAGTACAACAGCCGAAACGTTGTGAATATAGCAGTGAAGATGAGGATAAAAGTCCAAATAATGTAAATAATGCAAGTAATTATAATACCTCATCTTAGAGATCCAATCACCTGAAGAAGGCCGGAGAAGTACAACAGCCGAAACGTTGTGAATATGGCAATGAAGATGAGGATAACAGTCAAATAATGTAAATAATGCAAGTAATCATAATATCTCATCTCAGAGATCCAATCACCTGAAGAAGGCCGGAGGAAACGTACAACAGCCGAAACGTTGTGAATATGGCAATGAAGATGAGGATAACAGTCCGAATAATGTAAATAATGCAAGTAATCATAATACCTCATCTCAGAGATCCAATCACCTGAAGAATGGCCGATGAGGATAAAAGTTCAATAATACAACAGCCGAAACGTTGTGAATATAGCAGTGAAGATGAGGATAAAAGATCAAATAATGTATATAATGCAAGTAATCATAATATCTCATCTTAGAGATCCAATCACCTGGCGAAGGCCGGAGTGTACAACAGCCGAAACGTTGTGAATATAGCAGTGAAGATGAGGATAAAAGATCAAATAATGTATATAATGCAAGTAATCATAATATCTCATCTTAGAGATCCAATCACCTGAAGAAGGCCGGAAGTACAACAGTCGAAACGTTGTGAATATAGCAATGAAGATGAGGATAAAAGTCCGAATAATGTAAATAATGCAAGTAATCATAATATCTCATCTCAGAGATCCAATCACCTGAAAAGGCCGGAGTGTACAACAGCCGAAACGTTGTGAATATGGCAATGAAGATGAGGATAACAAGTCCAAATAATGTAAATAATGCAAGTAATCATAATACCTCATCTCAGAGATCCAATCACCTGAAGAAGGAAGGGAATACAACAATGAGGAGAACGTTGTGAATAATGGCAATGAAGATGAGGATAAAAGTCCGAATAATGTAAATAATGCAAGTAATCATATAATATCTCATCTCAGAATCCAATCACCTGAAGAAGGCCGAGAGATACAACAGCCGAAACGTTGTGAATATGGCAATGAAGATGAGGATAAAAGTCCAAATAATGTAAATAATGCAAGTAATCATAATATCTCATCTCTAGAGATCCAATCACCTAAGAAGGCCGGAGGTACAACAATCGAAACGTTGTGAATATAGCAATGAAGATGAGGATAAAAGTCCGAATAATGTAAATAATGCAAGTAATCATAATACCTCATCTCAGAGATCCAATCACCTGGCGAAGAAGGCCGGAGACAACAGTCCGAAACGTTGTGAATATGACAATGAAGATGAGGATAAAAGATCAAATAATGTATATAATGCAAGTAATCATAATATCTCATCTTAGAGATCCAATCACCTGGCGAAGGCCGGAGTGTACAACAGCCGAAACGTTGTGAATATAGCAGTGAAGATGAGGATAAAAGATCAAATAATGTATATAATGCAAGTAATCATAATATCTCATCTTAGAGATCCAATCACCTGGCGAAGGCCGGAGAGGAACAACAGTCGAAACGTTGTGAATATGGCAATGAAGATGAGGATAAAAGATCAAATAATGTATATAATGCAAGTAATCATAATATCTCATCTTAGAGATCCAATCACCTGGCGAAGGCCGGAGTGTACAACAGCCGAAACGTTGTGAATATAGCAGTGAAGATGAGGATAAAAGATCAAATAATGTATATAATGCAAGTAATCATAATATCTCATCTTAGAGATCCAATCACCTGGCGAAGGCCGGAGTGTACAACAGCCGAAACGTTGTGAATATAGCAGTGAAGATGAGGATAAAAGATCAAATAATGTAAATAATGCAAGTAATCATAATATCTCATCTTAGAGATCCAATCACCTGGCGAAGGCCGGAGTGTACAACAGCCGAAACGTTGTGAATATAGCAGTGAAGATGAGGATAAAAGTCCGAATAATGTAAATAATGCAAGTAATCATAATATCTCATCTCAGAGATCCAATCACCTGAAGAAGATGGCGGAGAATAGGACAACAAGCCGAAACGTTGTGAATATGGCAATAAAGAAGATGAGGATAAAAGTCAAATAATGTAAATAATGCAAATAATCATAATATAAAAATCTCAGAGATCCAATGATGGTGAATATGGCCGGAATATGTACAACAGCCGAAACGTTGTGAATATAGCAGTGAAGATGAGGATAAAAGATCAAATAATGTATATAATGCAAGTAATCATAATATCTCATCTTAGAGATCCAATCACCTGGCGAAGGCCGGAGTGTACAACAGCCGAAACGTTGTGAATATAGCAGTGAAGATGAGGATAAAAGATCAAATAATGTATATAATGCAAATAATCATAATATCTCATCTTAGAGATCCAATCACCTGGCGAAGGCCGGAGGTACAACGGATAAATGTTGTGAATATAGCAATGAAGAAGATGAGGATAAAAAAGATCAAATAATGTATAATAATGCAAGTAATCATAATATCTCATCTTAGAGATCCAATCATATTTTAAAGAAGGCCGGAGGTACAACAGCCGAAACGTTGTGAATATAGCAAATGAAGATGAGGATAAAGATTTTTAAATAATGTATATAATGCAAGTAATCATAATATCTCATCTTAGAGATCCAATCACCTGTTTCAAATTGTACAACATACGAAAACGTTGTGAATATGGTAAATAAAGATGAGGATAAAATTTTTTATATGTAAATAATGCAAGTAATCATAATATCTCATCTTAGAGATCCAATATAATGGCCCATTTTGAAAAACCATTTGGCAAACGTTGTGAATATAGACATCAAGATGAGGATAAAATCAAAATGTAAATATGAAATAATACAATTAAATTTATCATTATTTATTCATATTTTAAAACATTAAAATTAGAAACTTTCATTTTTTATAAATCTAAAAAAAAAAAAAATTTAATCATTTTATCTTTTTTTCATTAAATATTTATTAAATTTATTTTTCATCTTTAATATCTTTTTTAAAATTTGAAAATCAGATTTAATAATACCTCATGTTTAGAGTTCATGTTTGAAATCTAAATAATGTACAATGAATTCTTCCAACTGTCATAATAATATATAATGCTACTAATTTACGTCTCATCTCCCAAACAATAGTTTGTAAAAATCTAAGAATGGATTTTTTGGATTTTTTATTAAAATTTTTTTTCCTAATTTGTAAATTTGTTTTTTTGATTTCAGAGGACTTAAAACTGTTATAAATATGATAAATAAATATTTTTAAATTTAAATAATTTAAGTGCAAATAATGATTTAATATTTGTTTTTATTTTTAAATTTTTTATTTTCCTTATTGATTATCCCCAATATATTTTTTAGTTTTTTTCCCTTATCTTTTTTTAACTTTTGAACAGTTAAATTATCCTTGTTTGGGGTGAAATGCTTTTAAAAATTAATTTTACTTTATTTTGAAATAAATTTTTATTATCTGTAAAATATTGTCAAAGTTTGTCTGTTTTTTTAATTGATAGATAATGTTTTCATATGTTTAATATTCGATTCAATAACTTAGATTATGACAATTTGAATTGTGTTTTTTTTTTTTAATTTTATATCAACTTTTTATTTACAGTTTAAGAAATGACAGTCCTTTTATATTTGTTTTAGCTTCCTTTTCTTTGATGAAAAAAAAATTAATTTAATAATATTCTCTTTTTTTTATTAAATTATATTTAAATTTTATTTAAAATTTAATAAAATATATCAATATTTGAATGTCAATATTAATATATTATTTAAATAACATTTTTATTTATATTAATATTTTGTTCATATTTATTTTATTTATATTAATATTTTTTATATTAATATTTTTATTTAAAATAATTTTTTTATTAATATTTTTATTTATATTTATATTTTGTTTATATTAATATTTTTTATATTTTTAATAATATTTATTTATTTTTTATTTTATATTTTTTATATTATTATTTTTATTAATATTTTATTTATTTTAATATTTTTATTTATATTAATATTTTTATTTATATTGATTTTTTTTTTTATTTAATATTTTTATTAAATATTTTTTTTTATAACAATATTTTTTTTATCCATTAATATTTTTTATTTATATTAATATTTTGTTTGTCTATATTTCATGAGATGAGGTTTTTATGAATCTGTTTCATTACTTACATTGGTTGGAATATTCTCCTCGTTTTTATCGTTTTATTTTAACAAAAAAAAAAAGATGTTTATTTTTTTCTTTAATTAATGATTTCTAATTTTTAATTTAAATTAACCCTTTATTTAATTATTTATTTTATTTTTTCTAGTTTGATCTTCCATGTTTTAAAATGTTATATTAATATTATTATTCAGATAATTTTGGTCTTTTTTGAACGTTAAATAGATTTATTGATTTGATAAATAAATATTATCTATATTTATTTCCAACCATTGAATATCATATCTGAAATTTTGTGTGTGTGAAATTTGTGATGTGAAATAGTCCAAATAATGTAAATAATATTTTGTTTATATTCATATTTTTATTAATATTTTTTTTTTATATTAATATTTTGTTTATATTAATATTTTTTTATTAATTTTTTTCTATTAATATTTTTATATTATATTTTTTATATTTATTAATATTTTTATATTAATATTTTTATTTATATTAATATTTTTGATTAATTATTTATTTAAATTAATTTTTCTTTATATTCATATTTTTAATAATATATATTTAAATATTTTTTATATTTTATAAATATTTTTTTATATTAAAATTTTATTTATATTTTTTATTTTTTCATAAAAATATGGAAAATTTATATTAATATTTTTTATTAAAAATTTTATTTTTTTTTATATTAATATATTTTTTTATATTAATATTCTTTTAACATTTTATATTTATTTATATTTAAAATTTTTTTATATTAATATTTTGTTTATATAATATTTTTGTATTAACTTTTTTATTTATATTAATATTTTTTATTTAATATTTTTATTTATATTAATAATTTTTATAATATTTTTTTTTATAAATATTTTTATTTATATAAATATTTTAATATAAATTTTATTTAAATTAATATATTTTATATTAATATTTGTATTTATATTAATATTTTTATATTAATATGTTTATTTATTTAAAATTTTGTTTATATTAATATTTTGTTAAATACCCATGATATTTTTTTATACTAAATTTTTTATTTATATTAAATATTTTTTTATATTAATTTTTCATTTATATTAATATTTTTATTTATAAACCCTTTATTAATATTTTTATTTATATTAATATTTATGTTTATAAAAATATGATTTAATGCCTAATATTTTGTTTATATTATGATAATTATTTATATTAATTATTTTATTGATATTTTTATTTATATTGTGAAAATATTTATTTATATTAAACAATTTTCCAAATTTAAAATTTATTTTGCATTAATATTTTTTTTATTTAAATTAATATTTTTTTAAAATAAAGAGATTTTATATCAAATATTTTCTTTAATTAATCTTTTTTATCATTTTTAAAATTAATTTTTTTTTATAATAAATTTTTTCTTTAATTAATTTTTTTAATTATATAATATTTTTATTAAAGAATTTTCTAATAAAAATTTTTTAATTTGATATATTTATATTTTGAAATTATACTATGGGGTTTAAATTTTGTTTACCCAGGAATCCTTTTGATTTCATATTAATATTTTTTAAAAAAAATTTATACTTTAAAAGAATAAAATGTTTTTTTAAATATTTAATTTATATTAATATTTTTATATCAATATTTTGTTCAAATTAAATTTTTTTATTTTTTTAATAATTTTTTAATTAATATTTTTTATTTTTTATTAATATTTTTTTTATTAATATTTTTTATTCATATTAATATATTGTTTTATTAATATTTTTATTCATATTATTATTTTTTGTTTATAATTTTTAAATCTATTAATATTTTTTATAATTATATTTTTATTTATATTAATTTTTAAAAATAAAAATATTTTCTTATATTTATATTTGTATTAATTTTTTTTGTTAAATATTTTTCATTATATTACTATTTTACCTTTATTTAATATTTTTTGATTAATATTTTTTATTTTTATTAATGTTTCTTTATATTAATATTTTTATTTTTAAATATTTTTTATATTAATAGTTTTATTTATTTAATATTTTTTATAATCATATTTATAATTTTATTAAATTAATTTTGAATTAAAATTTTACTTATATTAATATTTTTTATATTAATCATTTTATTTATATTAATATTTTTTTATATTAATATTTTTGATTTTTATAAATATTTTTTTATATTAATATTTTTTTGATTAATATATTTATTTTAATATTTTTTCTCCTAAAAAATACCCTGAAAAATTTAAAAGGAGAAATAGGATTTAATACACTCATATTTTTATAAATAAAAAAAATGATTTAAAAAAAACATAATAATTAAGCTTGATTGATAACATTGATTTATATGTTGAATCATTACACTATAATGTTAGATATCTAATTAAGTTTTTATATGATGCAACATCAGTATTTGTTGTTAAAAGTAAAACAAGACTTAAACCTTGTTGGAGCCAAGCCAATAACCTTAAACATATTTGTTTACATTCATAAGCAGCAGGAAAACTTTCTGACAATGACTAGTACAAATTTATAGAAACAAAAAGACAGACAAGTGATTAATGGACAAATGTTTTCCAGTATGTGTTTATATATGGTAAATATTTTGCTGTATGAGAATGACGTTTTTAAATAAATTTCTTTTAATAATAGCTGTATATTGCATATCTAAATCATCTTAAACTTCTATATATGGTACCTTTCCTTTGTGGTTTTTTTTTGAAAGTTTTTTTTTAAGACCTTTTCCTAAAATTAAGGTTAAAAGTTATAAGAAAATATCTTTAAACAACCACCTTCTGCCGTTAAGTATGAATCTGCAATATCTGAAATATTTTTCCATACCTTCTTTCCTTCTTAGGGGCCCTAAAAATGTCAACTAATTAAAATGTTAAAAAAAATAATGTTTCTAAAAAACAAAAAAAAATTCCTAAAAAATTATCTTTTCAAATCTTTTGCCTAATCTGGCGTCCTTTAACGTTAAACTAACTCCAAATGATGAAATCTGATCAGGAGGTTTTTGAAAAAAAACCACCTCTTAATAATTGATTTTTAATAAGGTCCACTGACCTGGGGTAATACAAATAAAAAGTCCCAGCTATATTTAAAATAGTGAACTCCCAAATATTCTCCCAAGGGAATGACGATATAAATAAATTATAAATAATTTTTTTTATACTTTTTTCATTTTTTTTTTAAAAAAAAAATGTTGATAAATTTACTTTTTTTGGAAAAATAATGTTGCCAGCTGTACGTTTTTTGAAAAAAAAATTTTTTTTCTATAAATGAATCTTTTTTCGGCATAAAATGACCCATTTAGGTTGTGTATGGTCTAAAACAACAAAAAAAAACAAACAAATCTAATCTGGAATTTTTTTCCTATAAATATGGAACCTCGATCTACAGATTTAATCCATTCCAAGTGTTTTTTCTAACTGAAAATTTTTTTATGTCGAAATCGATTTTCCAACCAATAAAATAGTAGAAATTTATTCATTTCAAAAAAAAATATTGATATAAAAATCAAAATTAAATGATATTTTATACAAAATTAAATTTTTTTTGTTAAGATTATACATTGTCCAATAATGTAAAATAAATATATCACATTTTTTAAGTTTTTTCGATGGACGATTTAAAAAAATTTAGGATATTGAAGTTGATCCAAAAAATCTTTTAGGCTCAGGTTTTATTTTCTCTCATTCAAAACATTTTTTAAAATAAAATTAGAAAATAATATTTTAAAAATAAAAGGACTTTAAATCAATCGTTGTATTTTTCCAATTTCCTTTTATTTTTGAGAGTTTGAAGTCAATATAGAATGAAAAGCAAATAAATTTAAGTCATTTATTTTTCCAAAGAATTTAATTTATCCATGGATAAAATCAATCTAAATAACTGGTATAGATAAGATGGACAGATAGAAAGACTAAGAGACAGACAGGCTGATAAAAATTATAGAAGGTCAGACCGATATACAAGGCTGATACACTAACCGACATTTTATTTAGAAAAAATAGATAGACAATTGATAGAACATAACAGACTGATTTAGACAACAATCAGAATGATAGACTGAAGAAAACAGTTTAAATATACAGCCTGAGAAATTTCAGGCTGAGAGATAAACAAATAGTACTTTTTTAAAAATTTTAAACAGCTAAACATTCTGATAAACAATGCCGATATTAAGAATGATAGAAAAGACAGGCTGATAGACAAGTATTATAGAGGGCTGATAATAGACAGACTACAGATATACAGCCAGACATACTGAAATATATCAACTAAGAGAGACAGACAGGATAGACAACAAGAATGATAGATTTAAAATTTCTAAAAAAATTTAATTATACTTAATGATCCTTCTTTAAAATCTTCTCTTAGGGTCAAGTTAGTATTTTCGGTCACTTCAAAACAATTTTGAAAAAAAAGCAAAATTATCATTCTCATATTTTTTCTCCATGTCTCAATACAGCGTGGATGTAAAAATCTCTTTTTAAATTTTTCAAACCATCTTCGGCTTGACTTAAATGCATTTTTATCTTCAGAAGACGTTTTTTTTATTTTTCTGATAAGATCCATTTACTACCCTTAACTTTTGTACATGTCATATATTCAGACAAGAAAAAAAAAATATTTTCATTTTTCCACAAAGGAACAGGGGAACATCGTCTAAACTTTTGGACGATACTTGCTAATTTTGTTATTTCCCTTGGATACATCAAGCTTTTTTAATTTCTATCTTGTTCTTTAGGATAGTGAAAATCGTCGATGCTGAACGTCCTTTATATTTATTTTTCAAAAAACGGGTTACCTTCTTCATAATTTTGAATGATCTCCTTCTTCCTGGGTATGACGATGAACTTTCAAATTTGTCCTGGGTAAGACGATAAACTATATGTCCAACATGTTTTTTTTCTGATCAGGAGGTTTGAGAAGCGTAATGACCTCTTAAAATTGCTGGTGTTCCCCAGGTCCACCCCTGACCCGGGTGGTAGATTACCTGTTAAAATCCAAATATGGACAAATAGTTAACCCCAAAATGGGGTCAAAACACATGATGTAAGTGTAAAAAATAGGTTTAAATACCAAAAAACTTTAAAAAAATTTTTTACCAGCAATAAATTTTTAAAAAAAATTATTGCCATTTTGCATTTTTTTAAAATTAATATTACCAGTTATATAAAACTTTTTTGAAAAAAAAAACAAACCATACATTTTAGAATAAAAAATATTAATTATAAATAAATTTTGAAAGAAAAAAATTTACCAGCAATACATCAAATGTATTGCTGGTAAATTTTTTTCTTTCAAAAAAAAAAATTACCAGCAAGCAATAAAAATCTTGTCGGCATTAAATAACCTTTTTTACGCTATACCGTAAAACAAAACAAAACAAACCTTCTTCATTTGCACGGATATTTTTCCGTCTTCTTAATAGAAACCAACTTCTTGGGTGAGATTGCGCGAGTCTATCACGCACAAACAAACATGCATACAAATACAAACCACATACAACGCCAAGCATTCGTTGGTTAATTAATCACCATTATGTTATAGACAATTTACAAATCGCAGCAATGCGACAATTTTGTAATCGCTCTATTTTCATGTAGACAGTTTTGTGCACTATTGGGAGAAACGGATCACAAAAGCGTTCTTAAGTCTCCCCAAAGCTCGCTCGCTGATTGGTCTATGCCAACCAATCAGATCGTCTGCACGTGAAGAAAAATTCTTCCCGCGCAGCGATCTGGATGGAGCCTATAGTCACTTATTTAAGCAAGAATTTTTCTTAGCTAATTAGTGAGAATTCAGCTGCCATACGAATCCATGACAGTTGAAACCATGCGCCAATCTTCTAACTCACACACACCACTCACATGCTGAACATACCTTGTATATACTCACATAATCTTTTCTAACACGGCAAATCTTTTAAGAACAGTCATTATAAGAGACTCTCGTGAACATTCTTCCAGTGAACTTTGGAACACTAAAATAACAGTTAAAGAGAGACAACTCTTGTTTATTTGAACCTTTTTCTTACTTAAATGCATGCTTTCTTTCACATCGTTGTTTGATATTGTACATTTTGTTAAATACATATTTTTTGTGTGTAACAATGTTTTTTGCTTATTCTTTTCTGCGTCAGCCCTCTTTCCTAATCTAAAGTTAAAGTGTATATTTTTAAGTTTTTATTGAAATTTTATTTAAGTTTCTACATGTCTTCCATCATTAGCAATACAAAGGGTAATACGATTTTGCAGTACACGGAAAACATTTGCCAACTGATTTACAGTAATGCCTGAAATCACATTAGTTATTTTAGCTATACTTAAAACTAGGTACATTAAACTTTATAACATTTTTTACAGATTATTTCTATCGCAAAGACAAATAAAGTTATACATTTTTTAAAGTTCACACGAACTTATGGACAAACTGTATATATATATATTTAATATCTGTCTATATTTCTGAGATTTCTGAGATGATGTATTATGTACACTATTTACATTATTTGGACTATTGTCCTCATCTTTGTTGCCATTTTTTACCGATTATTTCTATCGCAAATAAAAATAAAGTTACAAATTTTTTAAAGTGCACACGAACTTTATGGACACTCTGTATATAGTAGATTACAGTTTAAAAATATAGTATAAAATTATTGTAATCGTGTATAATACTACAGTATTATATTATTATATATAAAATATATAATAATATAAAATATAAAACATAAAAATGTAAAATATATATATATATATGTTTAGATAAGATTGAAATGTATTTACGGTAAATTTATATCAAATATTTAGTTTCAAATGCAGTGGCGGGAAGCCCATGCTTAATTTCGTAAGTCGAAATGAATTCGTAAGTGGAAACGAGTTTTCTGACAAATTTTTGTTCGTAGTGCGAGTTTTTCGTAAGTGGAGGTGTGCGTTCGTAAGTCGAGGTTCCACTATATTAGTATTGACTAATAATCACTATAAATCCATGCATTCATTT
>CAHIKZ030002088.1:282500-330000 GCA_903632075.3 Acanthosepion pharaonis | reverse complement strand
ATAAGGCAGATATTGGTAGCATCTTGAAGAAATGTACGTTTCGGTAGTTGGAAGTCAGACCACGGTAGGGGTAGTAGTAACGTGAGAAATTAGGTCAGATGTCAGTCGGCTGTATTTGCTCTCAGCCCCGAACAGAGCGGAAATGTAAGTAGCAGATGACCTCCTGTGGTCGTCCTGGTCTTCTTGCTGCACTGTTTTTTTTATACTTTTGACCAGTCTCTAGAATCTGGTGCGGACATTGGTTTCAGCTAAGATCAAAAGTCTCTTTGTGCCATTTTTTTTTTTTGATTGGCCAAAATTATTTGATCTTCCGGCGTCTTTTTTTTTTTCTTTTTCATTTTTTTTTTATAACGGAAGATATGCGTGGGGCTTCCCTGATTTTTTTTTTGTATTTTTCAGTTAACAAACAAGTTATATCGGCTCCTGCAAACTCCCGGTGTTTTTCGGCCGGGTTCAGTCTTTTCCTATCCTTCCTCTCTTTATTTGATTTGGTTACCTTCTCGTACATATGACAGAACTTTTTTGAGTAAGAGAGAGAGAGAGAGAGAGAGAGAGAGAGAGAGAGAGAGGTGGAAAGGGTAAAATTGAAAAAATTTAAATGTTTTTTTTTTAATTTTAATTCTTTTTATTTTTTAGTTAATAAATTTTATTTTCATATTTTTTCGGGTCCTACTATGGATTTCTCTGTTACGTTTTCTGTCACCTGTTGTCACATTTTCCGAATAGTTTTGATCCATTTCCTGATTGCTTTCGACGTAACCAATACGTAATTTATACCTTGGTCTGCCCCTTTTACTGACAATCATATTCTCTGTCTTAAACAACCATACCATTTTAAGATCTCCCTAGGCGATAAAGAATTCATAATATTCGATGCCAGCTGCGAATTGGGGAGGTCAAAATCAACCCTAGAAAAGTTTAAATACCCGGAAGATGTTTCAGCAGAAGATGAAAAATGTGACCTCGAAATCCGAAGATTTCTTAGAAGAGCGAAAGTTGCCATCAAGAAAAGTATTAATAATCAGGAAAATTTCTTTAGAAACAAAGAATCGAGTGTTGAACTGTTACGTAATATAAGACCTTGTACCTGGCAGTGAATACTGGACATTTTCGGCACAGATAAAGACAGGAGTTGAGACAAAAAAGACGTGGTTCTACAGAAGGATGCTGAGAATGCTGTGGACGTAGTGTTTAAATAACGAGGAAGTTTTACGCAACTAATACTTAGAAGCAGACAGCTAAAATCTTTTGGACACATAATGAGTGTTATATAGGAATAAAGTGTCGCTGCCGACCCTGGGGGTTGAACACAGATCACCGGAGAGCAAACACAGGCGATCCCATTTTTAATAAGATCATGTGATGGTAAATGAAATGTATATATGGGAATTAGCGTGGCGTCTAAGTGATTACTTCGGAAGTGTGCTTGTCTCCGGGCAGAGAGGAACACAGATGGAGCTATGCCGAAGAGCAGTCTCATCTGGGATGGTAGACAACTGCCCGACCCCGTTTTTATGTGGTCTACAGGGAATTTTTGGCTGGGCCTACGGGCTCGGAATCCCCACAATAAACTTGGCCTTGTGCCGCATCCGACCGCGTTGGGCGGTTAGTGAATATCTTATTATACGTATTATTTCGGAAGTGTGCTGATCAAGCTCTCTATCTCCGGGCAGAGAGGATCCCCAGACGAGGCTATGTCGAAGGGCAGAGTCTCGTCTCGGGAGACAGCTACGACCCCGGTTTTACGGAGTCTACGGGGAATTTTTGTCCGAGCCTACGAGCTCGGATACCCCATAATAAACTTGGCCTTGTGCTGCATCCGATCACGTGGGGCGGTTAGTGAATATCTCACTATACGGATTTCTATCCGGATCACTATACGGTGGTTACTATTCGAGTGAGTATTATCGAGCAAGTACTATTAGTGTGCAGGTTATTCGAAGGCGTCTGACACCAGCATTGTTCAACGGCGTTACTATAGTTGTATCTGCGATTACAAAGTCTCTACTACAGCGAGCATTACGAAAGTGACAACGAGTATTTGTTGATATTACAAAAATGACAACGGCTGTTTGTTGACATCACAAAAATGAGGAAAAAAGGCTTGGAAAATTCTATCTGTTAATAAAAAGAGCAGACGAAAGCAGCGAATATGCCGAAAGATAGTAAAAAAACACTGTTAAGAGCTACGAAGGAGGAGAAGTTGTGGAGAGCCATGATCTACCACGTCCTGAAGAGACACGGTACATGAAAGTAGATTGAAAAATCATGCCTGCGACGATTTTTTTTTTCTTTACGGCAGACGACACTTCAGTGGTCATTGTAAATGTTGAATCTCTTTCAGCGATTTTCGGCGAAGAAAGTCAAAACAGAATAAACCACACCTATCGTTAGGTCAAGAATAACCACGGCTTAAGTACTGATAAAGAGGTTGCAGGATTTCCCCCTCTAAATTTCTTTGAAATACAAACCGTATTGCCAGAGAACTAACCACAAATTATCTCTACAACTGCCATAATTACCACCGGGTTTCCCCATTTCTTCGTCTTCTGCTTTCCACAAAACTGTGTTAATGATGCTTTCAAGGAGGGGAGGGCGTGTGACCAAAGGGCATGCGCGTCAGGGAGAGAAGGGAGAGAGAGAAGAGAGAGAGAGAGAGAGAGAGAGGGAGGGGAGGAAGAAAGGAAGAAATTATTTTTGGATTAGAATTGTAACGTTTGCTTCGAGGCTGATTGTAAAATTAGGGAGAAATAAATTTCCTCAAATAATTAAGCGTGTTTCCTGTTTGTTATTTAGTAACAGCAAATGTTTCCAGCAATTCTCCTCTTTTTTTTTGTTTTACTTTTATCAAATTCTATATCTATATAAATTCATAGCATCGCTTGCATTATTTACGTTATTCGGACTGTTATCTTCATCTTCATTGCCATATTCACAACGTTTCGATCGTTGTACGCTCTGGCCTTCTTCAGGTGATGGGATCTCTGTGATGAGGTATTATGAATAGTTGCATTATTTACATTATTCGAACTGTTATCCTCATCTTCATTGCCATATTCACAACGTCTCGGGCGTTGTTCGTACAAGGCCGAAACGTTGTGAATATGGCAATGAAGATGAGGATAACAGTCCAAATAATGTAAATAATGCAAGTAATCATAATACCTCATCTCAGAGATCCAATCCCCTGAAGAAGTCTGTAGATAACAACGGCCGAAACGTTGTGAACATGACAATGAAGATGAGGATAATAATCCAAATAATGTACATAATGCAAAGAGCTTGGATCTTTTCTGTCAAATCAGCGCAAAATAAAAAGATTTTATCTTTAATAAAATTCACACCAAATTCTCCCAAAGTGAGTGTCTTTCATTGCACTTTTGCGATGCCCAAATTCAAGCGGCTCGGGTGCACTATTTCTAAGTATGGGGTCCTTATTCGCGCTTACCCTGATAAACAAGCCAAAAATAGATTTTTTTTCTCTTTTTTTTTTTTTTAAATTGTAAACATTTCCTTGTAAGTAGCTTGAATATCATCCACACTTATGAAATGTGAATAACACCTTGGTTTTTGGTCATTTTTCTTTCTGAGGGTTGGGGTTCTTGCGAGGCAAGCTAAACAAATTTTGATTTAAAATTTACAATTTTTTTAAAAATCGGTTTCACCCCATATAAGGCAGTAAAGCCACTAAAACTCAATGGGTTACCAAAGTGTAGAAGAATTAGGAACAGAAACATTAACAATGAGCGGGGAGAGTAATCCGAAGGATAGTACTTAGCAATTGATGTTTTATTTAAATTTTTGAAGATCAAAGTTGGCTGGAATGCATGGAGCCGGAGGGGAGTTTCACAAGCAAGGCAATAAAGCCACTAAGACACAAGGAGTTACAGGATGTGGAAGAATTAGGAAGAGAAACATTAATAATGAGCAGGAAGAGGAAAGGATAATTAGGAGGACAGTAGATAGTGATTGACATTGCATTTAAAAGCATCTATCTATCTTTCTTTTTTTTTAATCAGTATCACCCCATATAAGGCAATAAAGCCAATAAGACACAAGGAATAACAGGATGTGGAAGAATTAGGAACAGAAACATTAATAATGAGCAGGAAGAGGAAAGGATAATTAGGAGGACAGTAGATAGCGATTGACATTGCATTTAAAAGCATCTATCTATCTTTCTTCTTTTTAATCAGTATCACTCCATAGAAGGCAATAAAGCCACTAAGACACAAGGATTTACAGGATGTGGAGGAATTAGGAACAGAAACATTAATAATGATGAACAGAAAGAGAAAAGAGTAATCAGGAGGACAGTAGATAGCAATCGATATTAAATTGAAATTTTTGAAGATCAAAGTTGGCTGGAAAGCATAGACCCGGAAGGGAGTAAAGCCACTAAGACACAAGGGGTTACAGAGTGTAGAAGAATTAGGAACAGAAATATTAATAATGAGCCGGAAGAGAAAAGAGTAAACAGGAGGACAGTAGATAGCGATTGATATTACAGTTAAATTTCTGCAGGTTAAAGTTGACTGGAAAGTATGGAGCCAGAAGGGAGTTCTACAAGTGAGAAGTGCGAGAAAAGAAACTGTTGACATAGAACATACGGTGATATCTTGCCACCTTAACCGTAAATTGATGAGATCTCGACGCCAGTCTAGTACTGGGTTGAAATAAAAAAAAAAAAAAAATCTAGGTACCACAGCGGAGAACTGCTTCGAACAATTAAAGAATATCAAAAATTGAATAAAAAAACCCAACAAACTTTGATTTTAAATTTATAATTTCTTGGGCTGAATTAATATTTGCTTTACATTATTTCGGGTGAATAAACAGAAAAATAATAGTAAATCTTTATGCCACGTTTTACACCCCTGACGCAAATTAATTAAAAAAAAAATTAATTAATTAGATCCACTGGAGTGAAAGGGTGTAATCGATTTCGATTTTTTCCTTAGATTAGATAATTTTGCAGTAGTGTGAAGTAATATGAATCTATTTTCGGGGTGTATGATGAAATTTTATTGGCCTTAAAAAAATTGCGTCATCTGTAATTGCATCAAATTTCGATCACACACAATCACTATTGTCACGACTGTCGATTAGTTGTCCTACGACTATTGTCTGCGATGGACGTTACTCCAAGGAAGCGTACGAAAATTGTAACGCTACACAAACATACTGAGAAGCCTTACCAGTGAGCAAATCAAAGTACTATAGATAAGCTCGGAAAATGTTTTGATTTAAATCCAATCGACAATCAGTGGTCAATCAGAAAGGAAAGACTTCGTCGAATGGACATACGAAGTACTAACATGTACACTGGATTATGTTTCAGTGGAAAAATACGAAAAAAAGTAAATAATAATGGAATTATTTGTTTTGTTTCAATTAATTTGCACAAGGATGTATACTACGTGTGTTAGATAGTCTGTTGTATATCATACTTGATTTGTAGAAAAAGAAGTACGTGATGAAAAGAATTTACATTATTTTCGTCTGAGTAAAACCCGTTACAGAAGTTACAGCGTTAAAGTCTTCACAGCGAAAAGAATCAAAACGAGGCACTTTTTTTTCTCCTCCTATATTGTTGTTCTTATGCGCTTCCATATTTTTTTTTCTTCAGTGGTTGTTAATGACGTCTTCGATGTGTCCCTTGGGAGACCATTTGAATTTTCTCAAGTCTCTAAAGTGAAATTCCTGAAAGCCCGTTTTCAGTAGGCTCTCGTTAGCAATTTCTTTTACAAATGCTGAACTCGGATTTTCTCCCCGGCTTCTACGCTACTGTGACCCATATTTTAACTCAAGCAAAAGTGAACAATCCTAGTTGATCCGCCGAGAAAAATTAAGACAGGGAGAGAGAGGGAGAGTTAGGGAGTGGGAGGGAGAGGGGAGGGAAAATATATTTCAAAACGAAAGCTTCGCTTAAGAAAGTGCGAAACTGGAGTAGAATTGACAATAGCGACTAATGAAGCATCGGAGCGAGCGACGTCATTTCTTCTTGGGAGTAGCGAGTTATAAATCAACGTGAATCCGACATTCATTCTGTCTGTCTGTCTGTCTATCTCAGTGTATGCATATCTATCTATCTATCTATCTATCTATCTATCTATCTATCTATCTATCTATCTATGTATTCCATCATCTATGTCTATCTATCTATCTATCTATCTATCTATCTATCTATCTATCTATCTATCTCAGTGTATGCATATCTATCTATCTATCTTTATCTATCTATCTATCTATCTATCTATCTATCTATTATCATGTATTTATCTATATATATCTCAGTGTATCAGTGTATTTATATCTATCTATTTTAGTGTATTCATATTTATCTATCTATCTCAGTGTATGCATATCTATCTATCTATCTATCTATCTATCTATCTATCTATCTATCTATCTTTATCTTGTTCATATTTCATATCTATCTATTGCTCTATCTATCTATCTATCTATCTATCTATCTATCTATCTATCTATCTATCTCAGTGTATGCATATCTATCTGTTGTGACAATAATGAAAAAAATGAATAAAAGTCAATATTCAAGAGTGCTATAAACGTAGCATCAACGACGGACAACGCAGACAAATGTCAAAAAAGAAAAAGAAATATAACCGTAAAAATAAATACCAGAAATGTTTGAAAATGACACAGGCTTGGATTTAACTATTATAAACAAAGATATGTGGGAAAAACTCGGCCGACCAGGATTAACATTACCAAAAAACTTACCCTGGGCGTTACTAGCTAAAAATGTACAGTGCTATTCGATAAAAGTGACTCACCTTATCCTTTGAATTTAGTTCAACTTTCGTTTCATCAGAGAAGAGAACATTCTTCCAGTCTTCTACGGTGAAATGTTTGTAATAGTGAGCCCATTCAAGTCTCTTGGCTTTGTTGGCTTTACTTATTAGCGGCTTAAACCTTCGTGTACAAGATTTGTAGCCTTGTTCTAACAAGATTTGTAACCTTGTTCTAACAAGATTCGTAACCTTGTTCTAACAGCAACCGACGGACTGATGAAGAGACAAGACTAACAACTTGCTCTTCGCTTAGACTGGCTGCAATTTATTGGCTAGTTATAGTCCTATTCTTCGCAACTTCTCTCTTGATTACCCTGCCAGTTCTATCATCAATCTTTTTTTTTCGTCCCCTTGTTTCCTTCCTTGGAGTAGGAGTGGCATCTTTATGTGCCCTAAGCACTCGAGAGACAGTTGATTGCGAGGTTATAGTAATTTCTGCAATTTCTCTCGTAGACTTGCCTGCTTTTGAGAGGGCAATAATAGATGCCTTAAGTGGTTCTGATGCGTGTTTGTACCCTTTCATCTGGTTAGTGACTTGAGTGGCTATTTCAAGCTGTTTTTATACTGTATGAGGCTTTCTGGAATATTCTGGAATACTCTAGATTTAATTTAAGCTGTTCTAGAATTCTCTATAATATTGTTCTGAGTGTATTGTAAAATAGTTTTCAATATTTTGTCAAAATCTCTTTAAATTTACCAGTTTAATCATTAGAATGCGATATCTGAGTCACTTTTTTTGCACGGAGTTTTTTTCCTGAATCTCATTGATATCTAAATTTAGAATTATCAATAGAATACCTTAGTGTGAATAAACTTTTTTCCTAGGTGGTTTATATTAGTAAGATTAAAAATTATTTTAACACCAAAAACAATAGACAAAAAATATTTTTAGTGAAAAAAATCAGGTGAGTCACTTTTATCGAACAGCCCTGTATATTGGGGGTGTCTTCATATTCCGTTTTTTTTTTTACAAGATTCGGCATTTACATAATCCCTTTCTTCAATTCTGGCCGTATCTTATCGTGAATTCACTATTCTTTGACACTCTTCAGCAACATCTTGCAACGTCATTTTGAAGTCCTGTTTAAGCTTAGTCAAAATTCTAGAACGGATTTCAGAATCTCTGTTTGCTGTCAACCCTTGTACGAAGATCAAGCACTTAAGCCTGTTCGTTGTTAGTTCGCTTAACTTGAACTTTTCACATTCACTGTGTAGTGTTTGGAATAAATTTTCAGGAACAAACAATGGCTCAAATAATTGAAGTGTGTCAATCTGAAACGATAATTTTTCTATTTTTACGATTATAAATTTTCTTTTTTGACATTTGTCTGCGTTGACTGTCGTCGAAGCTACGTTTACTGCACTCTTGAATTTTGACTTTTTGTTAATATTTTTTAGCCTTTCAGAGTTACTAGAAGAACAATCCACTTTATTACAAAAAGAGGTTATGGACAAATCTCATAAATTTAACTGTTGCTTATAGTCTGTTTGGAGTAAGTTATAAGTTCTTTCCATCACGGATACGTTAGCCTTCATCGCTTTCCCAATAAAACCATACATTTGATGAGGACACACCTTTAAATATAAATTTCTACCTTTTAAAGCCCAGAGCATTTTTTTGGTAATTTTAATCTTGGTTGATCAATTGTTTCCTACATTTCTTTGTTTATAAGTTAACCATACTCTTAAATTTTGACTTTTTATTAATTTTTTTTTAAAACTTTACAATGCGAACTCTTGGGTCTCAGATTTCAACAGACGAAACATTTCTGTTCTTAAAAAGAGCATTCCCTCTTGAAATATAGTTCGTTGCATCTGTAACATGGATTTGGTTTTGTAATATATTTTGTTTTCCAATATGCTTTGGGACGAACCGAATTTATTTGGAATACATGTCTTTCTTCAATTCTGGTCGTATCTTAATATAAATTCACTATTCTTTGACACTCTTCAGCAAGATCTTGCAACGTCAGTTTGGAATCATGTTCAAGCTTAATCAAAATTCTAGAACGTATTTCCGCATCTCTGTTTGCTGTCAACCCATGTACGAAGATCAAGCACTTAAACATGTCAGTTGTTAGTTCGCTTAACTTGAACTTTTCACATTGACTGTTTACGATACTAGAATAAGTGCTCTAGACTTCATATCCCTTTTTACAAGATTCAGGCATTGCCGCCATGTATTGAACAATGAACTTCGTGAAAATTCTACTTAACAACATAATAGTTTCTTTAAACGTCAACTAACTCCATTTTTTTCAGCAGGATGTAATTCACGTAATGTTCGTGTTCCGTGGGGCATAACTTTCTTAGTAACGTGCACTACTTTCTCGTCTGACAAGCTTATACAGTCTTTTTTAAAGATTTCCTTATAGCGTCTGTAGTCTGCTGCAAATGTAACCTCTTTTCATCAGGGTTATATTTAAATTCGCCAATTACATTTAATACTTCGTCCTGTGAAAGAAAATTAGACGTGTTTTCGTTACGTTTTCTCTTCTTAAAAAGTTCTGGAAATTTTTGTTGTTGTTTTTATTGTCTCAACAATGTTTCCTGGAATTGTTGTTGCTATTATTGTTGTTGTTGTCATTGTACTTGCTGTTGCTTTATTAATTCTAACATTACTGCTTTCAAATCCGAAACTCGACTTTGTGCCACATCTGACCAAAAAAGTATTGCTGGTAATAATTTATTTCTAGTAATACTTTTTCCATCAAAAATGTATTGCTGGTAAGATTTTTTCCATCGAAAATGTATTGCTGGTAATATTTTTCCATCAAAAATGTATTGCTGGTAATAAGATATTGCTGGTAATAATTTATTGCTGGTAATATTTTTCACTGAAAATATATTACTAAATTAATTTTTTCTGCAAAATGTATTGCTAAAATATTTTTTATATTTTCAAAATACATTGCTGGTTTTTTTTTCAAAATATGTATTGCTGGTAATATTTTTTCTTAAAAAATTTATTGCTGGTAATATTTTTTTTTCAAAAAAATACATTGCTGGTAATATTTTTTTTAAAAAATGTATTTTTGGTAATATTTTTTTTTCAAAATATATTGTTGGTAATATTTTTTTTCAAAAATACATTGCTGGTAATATTTTTTTTAAAATATGTATTGCTGGTATTTTTTTTTCAAAAAATATTTTCCAACATTGCTGGTAATATTTTTTCTTAAAAAATGTATTGCTGGTAATATTTTTTTTCTTTCAAATATATTTTGGTGGTAATATTTTTCTTAAAAAAATGTATTTTTCTTAAAAATATTTTTTTTTTCAAAAAAATTGACATTGTCTGGTTTTCAAAAAAAATTAAAAATATTTTTTTGGTAATATTTTTCTTTCAAAAACCATTGCTGGTAATATTTTTTTTTTTTAAAATATATTTTTTTTCTTAAAATATGTATTGCTTTAATATTTTCTTTCAAAAAAACATTTGGTAATATTTTTTTCAAAATATGTTGCTGGTAATATTTTTTCTTTCAAAAAATACATTGCTGGTAATATTTTTCTTTTTCAAAATACATTTCTGGTAATATTTTTTCTTAAAAATGTATTGCTGGTAATATTTTTCTTTTTTATACATTGCTGGTAATATTTTTCTTTCAAAAATACATTGCTGGTAATATTTTTTTTCTTAAAATATGTATTTCAAAAAATATTTTTTTTTCAAAAAAACATTGCTTAATATTTTTTACTTAAAATTTTTTAATATTTTTTTCAAAAATACATTGCTGGTAATATTTTTTCTTAAAATATGTATTGCTGGTAATATTTTTTTTTCAAAAATACATTGCTGGTAATATTTTTTCTTAAAATATGTATTGCTGGTAATATTTTTTCTTCAAAATACATTGCTGGTAATATTTTTTTAAAAATGTATTGCTTTTGGTATTTTTTTTTTTCAAAATACATTGCTGGTAATATTTTTTTTTTTCAAAAATTTACATTGCTGGTAATATTTTTTTCTTTCAAAAATGTATTGCTGGTAATATTTTTTTTCAAAAAATACATTGCTGATATTTTTTTTTTTAAATATGTATTGCTGGTAATATTTTTCTTTCAAAAATACATTGCTGGTAATATTTTTTCTTTCAAAAATACATTGCTGGTAATATTTTTTTCTTAAAATATGTATTGCTGGTAATATTTTTTCTTTCAAAAATACATTGCTGGTAATATTTTTTCTTTCAAAAATACATTGCTGGTAATATTTTTTTCTTAAAATATGTATTGCTGGTAATATTTTTTCTTTCAAAAATACATTGCTGGTAATATTTTTTTCTTAAAATATGTATTGCTGGTAATATTTTTTCTTTCAAAAATACATTGCTGGTAATATTTTTTTCTTAAAATATGTATTGCTGGTAATTTTTTTTTTCAAAAAATACATTGCTGGTAATATTTTTTTTTTTGATATGTATTGCTGGTAATATTTTTTTTTTCAAAAATACATTGCTGGTAATATTTTTTTTTAAAAAATGTATTGCTGGTAATATTTTTCTTTTCAAAATACATTGCTGGTAATATTTTTTGTTTAAAAATACATTGCTGGTAATATTTTTTTAAAATATGTATTGCTGGTAATATTTTTCTTTTTTGTAAAAATACATTGCTGGTAATATTTTTTTCTTAAAATATGTATTGCTGGTAATTTTTTTTTTTTTCAAAAATACATTGGAAATATTAATATTTTTTTCTTAAAATATGTATTGCTGGTAATATTTTTTCTTTCAAAATACATTGCTGGTAATATTTTTTTTTTTCAAAATTTATTGCTGGTAATATTTTTTTCTTAAAATATGTATTGCTGGTAATATTTTTTCTTTCAAAAATACATTGCTGGTAATATTTTTTCTTTCAAAAATACATTGCTGGTAATATTTTTTCAACAAAAATAGAGTTCTGGTAATATTTTTTCCCTCAAAAATATATTGCTGGTAATAATCGATTGTTCGTAATAATTTATTGCTGTTAATATTTTTTCCTTCAAAAATGTATTGCTGGTAATAATTTTTACCTTCCAAAATGTTATAGTGGAACACACCTATTCTCTAGTTAATAGACTCTCCCACCTATAATAAGTAGGAGTAGTAAGAGTAACGTGGGAGTCGCGAAGTCGCTGAGTGAGTTGGTCAGTCAGTCGATGCCGGACGACCGTTAGTAGGATACTAAAAGTATCAGCGACCACAACTAGATTACTCTGCATCATACCTATATGAAGTTCCTAACGTTTTGTACGTCGAACCTATTTTAGGATCGACTTAGTACAAATACAATCCTCCACTGTGAAATCACTCCATAACACAAAATGTATTACTGATAATATTTTTCTTCAAACCTGTATTGCTGGTATTATTTGTTTTTTTCAATAATGTCTTGCTGGTAAAAATGTATTGCTGTTAATAATTTTTCCTTATACTCGTATCAGAAACTATTTTTACACTTTCATAGTATGTTGGCTCCAGTTTGGGGATTAACTATTTGCCCATAGCTGGGACCCGAACTAGAGCTAGCACCCCGGGTCAGGGTGAACCTGGGAACACCAGCAATTAAGAGGTGACTCATCAAAACTTCCTGATGAGAGGTCTTGCCGTTGGACGTGGTTTATCGTGTTACCCGGGACGGCAGATTTATTGACTTTCATTGGATTTGTGTCTGAACCTGTGCACAAAATCCTGTTGTAAAAGTTTAAATATGAGGAAAATAGTTTCCGGACATTTTGGATCACGAACAGCCTTTAGGAAGGAATTAAATACGGAAACCGAGGCTCTACTTAATATGTATTCTAGCGTAAAAGCTGCATTTTTGCGGACTTTTAATATATCTCCAGTGGAGGGCTAACTGGACTTCCGGCCCAGAACTGAAGGAACCTCTGGTCGAGCTTAGGGAACAGCAATGATAATTTTGAAGAAATAACTTTGAATTTCTCAATTCACACCATGGAACTTTAAATTTGATTCGAGCGAAAAGTCCAATTCCGGTCAGAAGACCGATTTGGGCCGGAATTCCATTCTGAGCCGAAAATCTGATTTGGGAAAGAAATTTCAATTAAGGTCGAAAATTGAGTTCTTCAAATCACAAACTCAGTGGATCTTCGAAATCTCACGTCAAAAACCTCTCTGTTTATCTCTGATCCCTTTTGAAGAAATAAAATTAATTTTCTTCGATTCACTAAAGGTTTGGAGATAATTTCAAATGAATTTTCAAGCAAACATTTTTAAATTGAAAATGTATTTTCTGTTACTTCAAACTCAATATAAATTAAAAAAAACAAAAAAACTTTTAAAGTCACAAATTTTTTTTCAGTTATTTTAAAATTTGAATTTTTAACTATTACTTCTCATCTGGACAGAAACATTAATTCTGGATGTTCAAGCAGTAAGTTTTTTTTTCATATATCCCACACGGGTGAAAATATATAGGAAAAAGTAGGTTAAAATGAAAGTAGAGCTTTTTTAAGAATAGCCATATGTCACTCCATTTTAAGTTAACTTTTGAAAATCATAGAAGTGTGAAACCGATACAATTACTCTAACGTTTTTTAAGTTTCATTTTTAACTTCCTTTTCACACACACACACACACACACACACACACACACACACACACACACACACACACACACACACACACATATACAGTAGCGTCCAAAACTAAGGGACAAAATTTTAAAACCTAATATTTGTTAGACATAACAACTGTGAAAAGCTGAAATTTTGACAACTGGTAGTCGTTATCATCCATAATAACATACTAAAATTTGAATCATTTGCAATATATATATATATATATACAACTGAGGTTGTTCTGTATATATATATATATATATATATATATATATATATACAACTGAGGTTATTCTTATATATATATATATATATATATATATATATATATATATATATTCAACGGAGATTATTCTATATATATATATATATATATATATATATATATATATATATATATATATATATATATATATATAAATGCCTCGGTTATCAAACAAAATTTAGATTCTCGAACAACATTGCCAAACCGAGTTAACCCGAATGGAATCATTTCTTAGTCGTCCGCCATATTGTATACATTCTTGTGTTGTGTTGTGCTTTTCTTTTCCAATTTTATTGTACTCTACTCTATTTTCTTTCTCTTTATTAGTCCCCAGTCCTGGTCCCAAAGAAAGCTAGCAGTGATACTGGTAAAGGAAAAAGAAAAGTTAAAAGAAAAACAATTATTGATGATATTGTTTTTTCCTATTCAGTTTCATATGACAAAATCAACGATCTATATTATTCTTATAAATAAAGAGACGATTATATCTCTCCTTCCTCTTTTTCAAACAATAACATCTCTTTCCTTCCCCTTCCATGACATCAAATCTCCTACTTTCAGGTACGGTAAAATTAAAGTGTTCGTCTAAATTTTATCTGTTTAGTATTGGGTTTAAGGATTTTCATTAGTTTTGTGTATAAACTTGTACACAAAGTACTGTTGTAAAAGTTAAGCAATCATCTTAGGAACAGATTAATCTATTTTACATTGGCTCTTATTGGAGAAACAGTTTCGGCTTACGAACATTTCGGCTTACGAACATTTCGGCTTACAAACGGGCTTCAGGAACGAATTAAATTCATAAACCGAGGTTCCACCATATATATATATATATATATATATATATATATATATATTTTATATTTTGAGGCATGTTCCATTGACTAATTTAGACAATTATCTTCTACTTATTTTCAATTGGATGCTTTTTATATTCACGGACGAGTTTTTAATGCCATTATTAAATGAAGTGAGAAAATTACCACGTTGATATATATTATTTATTAAGAGTACTTTTAACATTAACACAATGTCATCATCCGGGTATTGTATCTATCTGTCTATCTATCTATCTATCTATCTATCTATCTATCTATCTATCTATCTATCTATCTGTTTTTCTTTCTCCCAGTATCTATCTATCTATCTATCTATCTATCTATCTATCTATCTATCTCCTTCCCTTCAAATCTGTATATTGCCTCCTCTTCATATCTATCTATCTATCTATCTATCTATCTATCTATCTATCTCTATCTATCTATCTCCTTCCCTTCAAATCTGTCTATTGCCTCCTCTTCATATCTATCTATCTATCCATCTATCTATCTATCTATCTATCTATCTATCTATCTATCTATCTAATTCCCTGTTCATATCTATCTATCTATCTATCTATCTATCTATCTATCTATCTATCTATCTATCTATCTATCTGTTTTTTTTTTCTCCCAGTATCTATCTATCTATCTATCTATCTATCTATCTATCTATCTATCTATCTATCTCCTTCCCTTCAAATCTGTCTATTGCCTCCTCTTCATATCTATCTATCTATCTATCTATCTATCTATCTATCTATCTATCTATCTATCTATCTCTATCCTTCCCTTCAAATCTGTCTATTGCCTCCTCTTCATATCTATCTATCTATCTATCTATCTATCTATCTATCTATCTATCTATCTATCTATTCCTGTTCATATTCATCTATCTATCTATCTCTATCATCTATCTATCTATCTATCTATCTATCTATCTATCTAGTAAAATTCTCTCCGTCTATCTATCTCTGTAAAACTAGATCTTACGACAAACATAATAATTAATCAAATCATTTGCACGTATCCTTTTTACTAATTATACTAAATTGTTTCATATTTTCATAGCAAGCGTCAATTTTTATAGCATTTACTTATTGAGTCATTTCTGTTTATTGCTGACCGAGACATTTTCACATTACCCTTTCTTCGTGGGCGGCAAAACGATTATCAGCATTTGGCTTTTCACACTCATATCTCTGTCAACTCAACGCATTCTGTGTATACTTAGGAAGACGACACCAGGTGGGGGGCTAGATCCCTTAATAACTACCTTGCTCGCTCTGGCACTCGTCAGGACAAAAAGCTACTTCCTTTATTGTCAGTCTTCCAAAGTATGCACGTTTATTTACTTTTTTTTTTGTTTAATCATGTTCATCCCAAGCAAGGGCTTGCTGAGAATGAAAGAATCTAAGATAAACTTTATTGACGACTCGGAATTCGAAATCTGACTGCCGACTTCCAATTCAGATTGGGTTCGTTTGCATTGACACGAATATAACCTTGAAATTAGAAATTTGTTTTCATGTCTGCAATCTGGAAATAATCTTATGCTTACGACCTTATCATATTCCGGAAGGTTGATTTTTTGGTAAATTTGCTTTTCAACACCCGCGCTAAATATCTCTTAAAATTTTCCCAAATCGTCATATTTCCGTGTAAATGTACATGCTGAACTCGAAATAACAATTAAATTATGAAGAAACCCACCGTTTTGGAATTATAGACAAGAAAAAATCGGACTTCTTGTTGGTCATTCGTCAATCATTACTGCCATCATGATTACTGATTCACTGCGTAGTACTTCCGCTGGCGGAATCAAAATTTTGGCCTATTTATTTCTTTTACAGACTTTCCTTGCAGAAAATCCCTACGCACTGCCATAAAGAAATGTAATTGTTTTTTTTTTTAGGGTTAGGAGGGATTTGGTTTGGCTTCTTTCTGTATAGAAAAGGGGACAAATTAAAAAAAATTAAATAATACAATATACTGGGTTAACCTTAGAGTTAGGTGTTAAGGTTAGAGGTGGGGTTTTCTTTCTGTGTAGAAAAGGGGACAAATTTAAAAAAATTAAGCAATACAATCAACACTTCTACTTTACCAAGTTTGTTCATTAATTTTTATTTTATTTTCAATTTTACAATATAAAAATGCTTTATTTTTATTATTTAATTTGTTTTTTTAATTTGTCATTGCTATTCTACGCCGAAAAAAAAAGATTTTATTGTATTATTTAATTTGTTTTTGTTTAGAGTTTCCTGTTATAAATAAGACTATACTTATAAAAAAAAAACAAAAAAAAAAAACAATTAGATAACGCGTAGTGATTTCAAAAAGAGATAAAGCTGTAAAAAGAAGTAAATAGGCCACAATTTTATGAATGCGCCACCGGAAATCTTGAATACTAGTCAGGGCAGAATGTATTAAAACAATGCCTGTAATGGTGGACGAATGACCATCAAGAAGTCCGACTTTTTCTTGTAGATAACTCCAAAATGGTAGGTTTCTTCATAATTTAATTGTTAATTCGAGTTCCGCATGTACATTTACACGGAATTCTGACGATTTGGGGAAATTTTAAGAGAAATTTAGCGTGGGTGTTAAAAAGCAGATTTACCGATTTTTAAAAATTTTTTCCTCTAGGCAAAGGGACTTACCGAAGTTAAGCAACATCGAGCCTGGTTAGTACCTAAATGGGTAACCGCTTGGAAATTCTAGTTGTTCTAAGATTTCGATGTGCCGATGCTAACAGCTCGAGTCCCAATTCCAGTTGGATTCCTTATATTTACTGACGAACAAATAAACTTGGAAAAGGTAGGAATTCACATTTTCTCCCCCAGCTATGGGTTAATTAGTAGAATTTGCATCAGTAAATCATTATTATCCTCAAAATATTCTTATAAACTAAAGATATTTTCTGGTTTTAAATAACATTCAAAAGGTTGATAAGCCATAAAAAATTAATTAATGTAGATATTAGGTTTATTCTATTTTACGATCTATCAACATCTCAATGGGTTATTTAATGCCGACAAGATTTTTAGGATAGGTTCGTATGAAAAGAATATGTATTCTTTGTAAGAAATTAGCTTGTAAATCACGTTTCATTGATGTATTTTTGATTTGGTTTATTTTGTTTTACGGCATATCAACACCTCAATGGGTTATTTAATGCCGAGAAAATTTTTAGGATAGGTTTGTATGAAAAGAATATGTTTTCTTTGTAAGAAATCTGTTTGTAGATCAGGTTTCATTGATGTATCTGCAATTGGCTAGTTTCACTCACATCTCTGTCAACTCAAAACAGTCTGTGTATACTTAATAATCCGACACTAGCCGAAGAACCCCTGCTCACTCTAGCACCAGTTAGGGCAAAAAGCTGCTTCGTTTATTGTCAACCTTCCAAAGTATGCACGTTTGTTGGTCTTTTTTTGTTGATGCCTAATCATTTTATCCCAAAATGAAATGAATAAACAGCAACAAAAGAAGAATGTGAGATAAACCTTATTGCGGAGAAAGGACATTAAAAAGACTAACGATAGCGCCTGACGTTGATTTCTAATTGCTGATGATTGTCGTTGACTGGGAAGCAAGAATTCGGAAGGCAGTCTCACAGACGTGAAAAGGAAATATTATAATAGAACTTACAGTTACATTTAGTAATTTCAACAATAAAATGATGAGACCAAACTGCCAATCTAGTACTGCGCTTAAATTCGAGCAGTCGAGATACGAAACAGGAAAGGTAGCTAATCCTTATTGCAGGCACCAGCTGAGAAACATTTGTGCATTTTCAACAACCACAGAACCATCTTGTGGTTTATACTTAAACAGCTTATAACCACATCACGTTAAAACACGGATTCCCGTACGATCATCCAAGTTAAGGAGCATCAAGTCTGGTCAGTAGAGGCGATGTAATGGATAATGGCTCGGAATTGTTAACTGGAGACTAGCTTTCCAATTGCCCTTGGGTTCGTTACGGACTTACGCGCAACTGCTCTTGGGAAACGTATGAATTCGCCTCTTCTCCTCCAGCTATGGGTTAATTAGCAAGATTTCTATCACTAAACAATTATTATATTCCCCCTAAATTTTACAATCCCATCAAATATTTTCCCTGACGATCAGGATCTGACATAATCAGTAATTAAATGTCTGCCTAATCTTACCCCGTGGTACGGTTTTTCAGACACACCTCAATGTTTTCCCGGGCTGATATTATCAGGAAGTTACCTCCTTGACCCACCGACCGTGGTGGGATTCCAGTCAGGGTCACATGATCGGAATACTAACATTCTAACCCCTCGAGCACGCGCCTACAATTTCTGTGTAGGCATAGATATATGCGTATACATATGACCAGAATGTTTATCTGGAAAACATCCTTTTAATCATAAAAATAATTTGTCCAGATGAAGATCCATTGAAAGTTCCATGATTTAAGCGATGTCTTAAGATTTAATATACGACTGGTTTATTTCAGTTTATTTTCTGTTCTTACTAAATTAGGATTGAGACAATGGGAGACACGTAAACATTGAAACAAAATAATGTCGAGGGGGGAAAAGAATAAAAAATGATATATAAGAGAAAGAAGGAAAGGAGTAGAAGACAAAGAAAGAAAGAACGAAAGGCGTACAGAGAAAGAAAGAAAGAAAGAAAGAAGGAAAGAAAGAAAGAAAGAAAGAAAGAAAGAATAAAAAGAAAGAAAGAATAAAAAGAAAGAAAGAATAAAAAGAAAGAATAAAAAGAAAGAATATAAAAATAAAGGGGTCAAAAATAGAGAAAAAGGTGAAGAGATGGATGAAGAAAGAGAGATGGCTAAGAGTGTCAAGAGAGGGAGGAATAAAGGTGGACACACTTTTTTCTTTCTTTCTTTCTTTCTTTCTTTCTTTCTTTCTTTCTTTCTTTCTTTCTTTCTTTCTTACCCCCCTTTATTCTTTCTTTCTTTCTTTTTTCTTTCTTTCTTTTTCACCATATTTATTCTTTCTTTCTTTCTTTCTTTACTTTTTCTTTATTTATATAGTCTTTGTTTGTTTGTTTCTTTGTTTGTTTGTTTCTTTCTTTCTTCTCACCTCCCTTTATTCTTCCTTTATTTATTTTTTCTTTATTTATATAGTCTTTCTTTCTTTCTTTCTTTCTTTCTTTCATTCTTTCTTTCTTCTCACCTCCCTTTATTCTTTCTTTCTTTCTTTCTTCTTTATTTATATATTCTTTTCTTTCTTTTTTCTTTCTTTCTTTCTTTCTTTCTTCTCACCTCCTTTATTCTTTTTTTTCTTTTTTTTATTTATATATTCTTTCTTTCTTTCTTTCTTTCTTTCTTTCTTTCTTTCTTTCTTTCTTTCTTTCTTTCTTTTGTATTTATTTATATCTAAAGGAGAATGCCCGAATTTTCTCGATCGTAACAGTACACGATTGTTTGGTAAAAACTAATCCTACTCAGACCAACAGACATCAGTACATTTGGTGGCGTGGGAGGGGGATAGGAGCGTGGGGCGTAGGTTTATTAACAGGAACAACAACAACAACAACAACCACAACAAATAAATAAAATAAAATAAAAAAATGAATTCCTCCTTTTGAAACAACAAGACTGACATTAGCGCATTTCACACTTTGAAAGATGTCGACATCAACGTGAAAGTAGAAATTTGTTTTCGCGCCTGCAATTTGGAAATAATCTTTTGTTTACGACTTTATCATGTTCTGTAAGGTTGATTTTTGTTATTTTGTCCTTTAGGCAAAGGGACTTACCGAAGTTAAGCAGCGTCGAACCAGGTTAGTACCTAAATGGGTGATTTCGATGTGTCGGTGGATAACTCGAAATTGGAAATCTGAGAGTCGAGTTTCAATTCCAGTTGGCATCGTTATATTCACTGACGCGCAACTAATCTTGGAAAAGGTAGGAATTCACCTTTTCTCCCCCAGCCATGGGTTAATTAGTAGGACTTGCATTAGTTAATCATTACTATCTCCAAAATATTCTTATAATCTAAAGATATTTTTGGCTTTAAATAACCTTCAAAAGGTTGACAAACCATAAAAAATTAATCGAGATTTAGGTTTATTTTGTTTTACGGCCTATCAAGGACACATGGCACAGTGGATAAAGGCGTTAGTTAGATCCAGTGACAAGACCCAGAGAGTATGAGTTCAATACCCGGTTAAGGCAGTGGAGAACTTGGAGAGGGGAATTAACAGGAGATAACTAATAATTGACATCCATTAAACATGGCACGTGGAACTAGAACAGTCTACCCCAGTGAGCGAAATAAAGGGTTCAGTTCGACATTCCAACCACCTGAAGAAGGCTGGAGCGTACAACGGCCGAAACATTGTAATAAATATGGCGACAAAGATGAGGACAATAGTCTGAATGATGTAAATAGTGTACATAATATCTCTTTTTCTTGTGTACGAATAAAAGATTTCTTTTTGGACATGGTCTATGGAGAATTTATCCAAAATTTTCGCTTGTTCCGGGCGCTTTCAACGAATTTATATGCTTTTCTTTTAAAAAGTCTCGTTTTGAAAATACTGTGTAGGCTACTGAGACGTAGACATATTTTTAATTTTTTCCGAAAACGGCCAGTACATTATGGCCACGTTCGGGAATAAAAAAAATGTCTCTCTGTCTATTAGACGTTTTCTAGAGTTAGACAGAAATATCTGCGGGTTTAATCCACGTGATAAATAACTGACCAATGAGAAACGAAACAAAACTGAATATCTCTCTTATCTCTGATGAAGCTTTAATAAAAGCGAAACATGTTAGATTGATAAACGTTTCCTATTTGTTCATTATCTTATCATTCTGTCGGATTCCCATCCATAATTGATTTCAAATCATACTATATGTAGTCATTCTGGGGTGATCACTTTATTACTTAATGACAAAAGGAAACCGATCCCCACTTTAGGTACAGTAGACTCTTATATTTAGACTAAATATCTCATTCTCTGATGAAGTTTTAATAAAAGGAAAAATGTTAGATTGATAAACGTTTCCTATTTGTTCTTTATCTTATCATTCTGTCGGATTCCCATCCATAAATGATTTCAAATCATACTATATGTAGTCATTCTGGGGTGATCACTTTATTACTTAATGACAATTGTAGGAAACCGATCCCCCTCTTTAGGTACAGTAGACTCTTATATTTAGACTAAATATCTCATTCTCTGATGAAGCTTTAATAAAAGCGAAACATGTTAGATTGATAAACGTTTCCTATTTGTTCTTTATCTTATCATTCTGTCGGATTCCCATCCATAATTGATTTCAAATCATATTATATGTAGTCATTCTGGGGTGATCACTTTATTACTTAATGACAATAGGAACCGATCCCCCTCTTTAGGTACAGTATTACTCTTATATTTAGACTAAATATCTCATTCTCTGATGAAGCTTTAATAAAAGCGAAACATGTTAGATTGATAAACGTTTCCTATTTGTTCTTTATCTTATCCTTCTGTCGGATTCCCATCCATAATTGATTTCAAATCATACTATATGTAGTCATTATGGGGTGATCATTTATTACTTAATGACAATAGGAAACCGATCCCCTCTTTAGGTACAGTAGACTCTTATATTTAGACTAAATATCTCATTCTCTGATGAAGCTTTAATAAAAGCGAAACATGTTAGAATGATAAACGTTTCCTATTTGTTCTTTATCATATCATTCTGTCGGATTCCCCATCCATAATTGATTTCAAATCATACTATATGTAGTCATTCTGGGTGATCACTTTATTACTTAATGACAATAGGAAACCGATCCCCCTCTTTAGGTACAGTAGACTCTTATATTTAGACTAAATATCTCATTCTCTGATGAAGGTTTAATAAAAGCGAAACATGTTAGATTGATAAATGTTTCCTATTTGTTCTTTATCTTATCATTCTGTCGGATTCCCATCCATAATTGATTTCAAATCATACTATATGTAGTCATTATGGGGTGATCACTTTATTACTTAATGACAATAGGAAACCGATCCCCTCTTTTAGGTACAGTAGACTCTTATATTTAGACTAAATATCTCATTCTCTGATGAAGGTTTAATAAAAAAAATAACATGTTTGATTGATAAACGTTTCCTATTTGTTCTTTATCTTATCATTCTGTCTCAAATTCCCATCCATAATTGATTTCAAATCATACTATATGTAGTCATTATGGGGTGATCACTTTCATTACTTAATGACAATCCCATGAAACTGATCCCCCTCTTTAGGTACAGTAGACTCTTATATTTAGACTAAATATCTCATTCTCTGATGAAGCTTTAATAAAGCGAAACATGTTAGATTGATAAACGTTTCCTATTTGTTCTTTATCTTATCATTCTGTCGGTTCCCATCCATAATTGATTTCAAATCATACTATATGTTAGTCATTCTGGGGTGATCACTTTATTACTTAATGACAATAGAAACCGATCCCCTCTTTAGGTACAGTAGACTCTTATTTTTTTTTTAAATATCTCATTCTCTGATGAAGGTTTAATAAAAAAAAGTAAAAACATGTTAGATTGATAAACGTTTCCTATTTGTTCTTTATCTTATCATTCTGTCGGATTCCCATCCATAATTGATTTCAAATCATACTATATGTAGTCATTATGGGGTGATCACTTTATTACTTAATGACAATAGGAAACCGATCCCCCACTTTAGGTACAGTAGACTCTTATATTTAGACTAAATATCTCATTCTCTGATGAAGCTTTAATAAAAGCGAAACATGTTAGAATGATAAACGTTTCCTATTTGTTCTTTATCATATCATTCTGTCGGATTCCCATCCATAATTGATTTCAAATCATACTATATGTAGTCATTCTGGGGTGATCACTTTATTACTTAATGACAATAGGAAACGATCCCCCTTTTAGGTACAGTAGACTCTTATATTTAGACTAAATATCTCATTCTCTGATGAAGCTTTAATAAAAGCGAAACATGTTAGATTGATAAATGTTTCCTATTTGTTCTTTTGTCTTATCATTCTGTCGGATTCCCATCCATAATTGATTTCAAATCATACTATATGTAGTCATTATGGGGTGATCATTTATTACTTAATGACAATAATTGAAACCGATCCCCTCTTTAGGTACAGTAGACTCTTATATTTAGACTAAATATCTCATTCTCTGATGAAGGTTTAATAAAAGCGAAACATGTTAGATTGATAAACGTTTCCTATTTGTTCTTTATCTTATCATTCTGTCGGATTCCCATCCATAATTGATTTCAAATCATACTATATGTAGTCATTATGGGGTGATCACTTTATTAAATTTCAATGACAATAGGAAACAGATCCCCCTTTGTTCTTTATCATCATTCTGTATTTTTCTCTTATATTTAGACTAAATATCTCATTCTCTGATGAAGCTTTAATAAAAGCGAAACATGTTAGATTGATAAACGTTTCCTATTTGTTCTTTATCTTATCATTCTGTCGGATTCCCATCCATAATTGATTTCAAATCATACTATATGTAGTCATTCTGGGGTGATCTTTATTTATTACTTAATGACAATAGGAAACCGATCCCCCTCTTTAGGTACAGTAGACTCTTATATTTAGACTAAATATCTCATTCTCTGATGAAGGTTTAATAAAAAATAAAACATGTTAGATTGATAAACGTTTCCTATTTGTTCTTTATCTTATCATTCTGTCGGATTCCCATCCATAATTGATTTCAAATCATACTATATGTAGTCATTCTGGGTGATCACTTTATTACTTAATGACAATTTCCCCCCTCTTTAGGTACAGTAGACTCTTATATTTAGACTAAATATCTCATTCTCTGATGAAGGTTTAATAAAAAAAGAAACATTTCATTGATAAACGTTTCCTATTTGTTCTTTATCTTACATATTAGATTGATAAACGTTTCCTATTTGTTCTTTATCTTATCATTCTGTCGGATTCCCATCCATAAGGGGATATACTAAAAGTCATTCTGGGGTGATCTCTTTATTACTTAATAATTGATTTCAAATCATACTATATGTAGTCATTTATGGGGTATCATCTCACTTTATTATTATATGAATCACTTTATGACAATAGAAACCGATCCCCACTTTAGGTACAGTAGACTTCTTATATTTAGACTAAATATCTCATTCTCTGATGAAGGTTTAATAAAAGCGAAACATGTTAGATTGATAAACGTTTCCTATTTGTTCTTTTTATCATATCATTCTGTCGGATTCCCATCCATAATTGATTTCAAATCATACTATATGTAGTCATTATGGGGTGATCACTTTATTACTTAATGAAAATATAAACGATAATTTAAATTTTAGGTAACAATCCCCTTATGTTAAATTTATATCTTTCTTCAAATGTTTAACAAAAAACGCGAACATGTTATATTTAAACTAAATATTTGTTCTTTATCATTCTCTGATTCCCCATTAATAAAAGCGAAACATTTTGTTAGATTGATAAACGTTTCCTTATTTTGTTCTTTCTATCTTATCATTCTTGATCAGTTCCCTTTATCCATTCTGTGATTTCAAATCATTTCACTATATGTAGTCATTATGGGACTGATCATCTTTCATTACTTTAATGACAATTAGAAACCGATCCCCCTTCTTTGGGTACAGTAGACTCTTATATTTAGACTAAATATCTCATTCTCTGATGAAGCTTTAATAAAAAGCGAAACATGTTAGATTGATAAACGTTTCCTATTTGTTCTTCTTATCATTCTGTCGGATTCTCATCCATAATTGATTTTGTTCAAATCATACTATATGTAGTCATTCAATAGGAAACCGATCCCCAGAGGTAACAGATTATATTTAGACTTTCATTCTCTTTTAATAAAAGTAAACATGTTAGGAAACCGTTCTTTATCCCCCTTTCAAATCTTTAGGTACATGTAGACTCTTATATTTTTTGATGCTTATCAATAAAATATCTCATTCTCTGATGAAGGTTTAATAAAAAGCGAAACATGTTAGATTGATAAACGTTTCCTATTTGTTCTTTATCCTTTATCTTATTCTGTCGGATTCCCATCCATAATTGATTTCAAATCATACTATATGTAGTCATTCTGGGGTGATCACTTTGTTATAATGACAATAGGAAACCGATCCCCCACTTTAGGTACAGTAGACTCTTATATTTAGACTAAATATCTCATTCTCTGATGAAGGTTTAATAAAAGCAGCGTTAGAAACATGTTATCTTATTCTGATTGATAAACGTTTCCTATTTGTTCTTTATCATATCATTTGTTCGGATTCCATCCAATAATTGATTTTGTTCTTTTCATCTTTCTCTGATCATACTTTGTCATATGAAGCTTTAATCAAAGTGAAACATTCTGATAAACGTTTCCCTTTGATCACTTTATTATTCTTAATGACAATAGGGAAACCGATCCCCCATTCTTTAGGTACAGTAGACTCTTATATTTAGACTAAATATCTCATTCTCTGATGAAGGTTTAATAAAAGCGAAACATGTTAGATTGATAAACGTTTCCTATTTGTTCTTTATCTTATCATTTCTGTCCATATTTGATTCATATCCATTCTGGGGTTGATTTATTATTAATGACAAATCATATTTTAGGTATGTATATCTCATCATTCTGGATTGATAAACGTTTCCTTTTTATTACTTAATGACAATCCAGGGAAACCGATCTTGACTTCCCGACTTTTAAGATACTTAATGTAAACCGATCCCCCACTTTTTTATCTTATATTTAGACTAAATATCTCATTCTCTGATGAAGGTTTAATAAAAGCGAAACATGTTAGATTGATAAACGTTTCCTATTTGTTCTTTATCTTATCATTCTGTCGGATTCCCATCCATAATTGATTTCAAATCATACTATATGTAGTCATTCTGGGGTGATCACTTTATTACTTAATGACAATAGGAAACCGATCCCCCTTTTAGGTACAGTAGACTCTTATATTTAGACTAAATATCTCATTCTCTGATGAAGGTTTAATAAAAGCGAAACATGTTAGATTGATAAACGTTTCCTATTTGTTCTTTATCATATCATTCTGTCGGATTCCCATCCATAATTGATTTCAAATCATACTATATGTAGTCATTCTGGGGTGATCACTTTATTACTTAATGACAATAGGAAACCGATCCCCCTCTTTAGGTACAGTAGACTCTTATATTTAGACTAAATATCTCATTCTCTTATGAAGCTTTAATAAAAGCAAAAACATGTTAGATTGATAAACGTTTCCTATTTGTTCTTTATCTTATCATTCTTATCATTCTGTCCATAATTGATTTCAAATCATCCATAATCATTCTTTCAAATCATACTATATGTAGTCATTCTGGGGTGATCACTTTATTTAGGTTAATGTATTTCAATTTGGAACTATCCCCCACTTTCTCTGTGAAGGTTTAATAGTAGACTCTTTATTTGATAAACTTTAAATTTGTCTCATTCTCTGATGAATTCTGTTAATAAAAGCGAAACATGTTAGATTGATAAATTATATGAAGTGTTGCATTACTGTTTCCAATTTGTTCTTTATCATATCATTCTGTCGGATACAGTGATCCATAATAAATTTCAAATTCTCTGATAAGCTTTATAAAAAATAGTCATTCGTTTCATATTTGGGGTTTATCACTTTATTCCTTAATTGATTTCAAATCATACTATTTGAAATCCTGGGGTGATCCCCTCTTTAACCGTACAGTTTTTTTTTGTCCTAGACTTTATATTTAGACTAAATATCTCATTCTCTTTTGAAGCTTTAATAAAAGCATCTAAACATGTTAGATTGATAAACGTTTCCTATTTGTTCTTTATCTTATCATTCTGTCGGATTCCCATCCATAATTGATTTCAAATCATATTATATGTAGTCATTCTGGGGTGATCACTTTATTACTTAATGACAATAGGAAACCGATCCCCCTTTTAGGTGAGTAGACTTTATTAAATTCTCATTCTCTGATGAATTTAATAAAAAGGAAACATGATTGATAAACCCCTTTATCTTATCATTCTGTCGGACAGTTTTCTCCATAATTTATTTCAAATTTATACTAAATATCATTCTGGGGTTCTCTTTATGAAGCTTTAATAAAGCGAAACATGTTAGATTGATAAACGTTTTACTCTTTGTTTTTATCTTTCATTCTGTTCTTTTTGATTTTAATCCATAATTGATTTCAAATCGTTTCCCTATATGTTCTTTGTCAATTATCATTCTGGGAAATCATCTTTAATTGATTTAAATCATACTAATTCAGGGGTGATCCTTTGTTACCGATCCCCCTCTTTAGGTACAGTAGACTCTTATATTTAGACTAAATATCTCATTCTCTGATGAAGCTTTAATAAAAGTGAAACATGTTAGATTGATAAACGTTTTATTTGTTCTTTATCTTATCATTCTGTCGGATTCCCATCCATAATTGATTTCAAATCATATTATATGTAGTCATTCTGGGGTGATCATTTATTATTAATGACAATAGGAATTTTTTCCCCCCAAACTTAGGTACAGTAGACTCTTATATTTAGACTAAATATCTCATTTCTGATGAAGCTTTAATAAAAGGAAACATGTTAGATTGATAAAATTTTCCTATTTGATCTTTCATTCTTTTAAAATCCCATCCATAATTGATTTTCAAATTTTACATTCTCTGGGGACTAAAATTATTAAAAATTAGCAACAATAATGAAGGTTTTTGGTACAATCAATATCTCATTCTCTAGATGAATTTTTAATAAAAGTGAAACATGTTAGATTGATATCGTTTCCCTATTTGTTCTTTTTATCTTATCATTCTGTCAGGTTCCCAAAATTGATTTCAAATCATATATATGCTCATTTGATAGGTTCACTCATTTATATTATATATCTCATTCATTTCAAACATGGGATTGATAAACGTTATTTGTTCTTTATCTTATCATTCTGTCAGTTCCCATCCATATTTGATCCATCAATTGATTTTGCAATTTATATACAGTAGAAATCATAAAAATTAATAAAAGCGAAACATCTTAGATTGATAATCACGTTTTTATTTGTTTTTATCAATATCATTCATTCAAACCGATCCCCTCTTGATTTCAAATCTTTTTATTTTGACTAAAACACATTCATTCTCTGATGAAGGTTTAATAAAAAGCAGAAACATGTTAGATTGATAAACGTTTCCTCTTTGTTCTTTATCTTTCATTCTGTCAGTTAGAAAACAAAGGATTATTCTTTCTCGGATTCCCATCAATATCCTATATATTCTATATATATTTATAAATCATATATATAAATAAAATTTTATTTGTTTTTTTACAGATATACAATATCATTCTATTTTTTAATCCCCGACATATATTATTGAATAAATACAAAAGATAAATATTAAAAATCTTTTCTTATATTTAGACATTCTATCTGATCCTCGTATATTTTTAATCATAAAATAAGAAACATTATCCATGCCTTTTGGTAATAACTTATTCAAAACAAGGGATAAATATCTCAATTTGAACTTTACTACCGCTGTTAAAACTTTAAAAATAAAACATTTCCTATTTGTCTTTATCTTATCATTCTGTCAGATTCCCATCCACAATTGATTTCAAATCATATTATATGTATGTAGATCATTCTTTATGAAAAGATTTTTTTTATTTTACTTAAAACATCTCACAATTTAAACATCCACGATCCCCCATCTTTATATTCACAGTAATTTAGACTCTTATATTTAGACTAAATATCTCATTCTCTGATGAAGGTTTAATAAAATCAAGTAAAACATGTTAGATTGATAAACGTTTCCTATTTGTTCTTTATCATCATTCTATTCATTCTGTCGGATTTAAATCATTTTATAATTGATTTACAAATTAATTAATGACTTTTCTAAATATTAATTAAAACAAAAAAATTTATTTTATTACTTAATGACATTTATATTTTTTGATCCCCTCTTTAGAATTTTTAGACTCTGCAAATTTAGACTAAATATCTTCATTCTCAATGTTTCATTTTTAATAAATAGCGAAACATGATATAGATTGAAATAAACCCCTTTTTTAGTTCTTTATCTTTTCATTCTGTCGGATTCCCATCCATATATGATTTCAAATCATACTATATGTAGTCATTCTGGGGTATCACTTTAACTTTTAACTTTCTCTGGTCAGACAATATTAAACCGATGAAAAAACTTTAATTACAGTAAAAACTCTTATATTTAGAATATAAATATCTCATTCTCTGATGAAGGTTTAATAAAAGCAGAAACATGTTATTTGATAAACGTTTCCTATTTGTTCTTTATCATATCATTCTGTCAAATTCCATCCATAATGTTTTACTATTTCAAATTGATATTTATAAATTTTATTATCTATATACCAAAATCATTCTTTGATAAACATCACTTTATTACTTTTGTTCTTTTTTTAAATAAAACCCGATCCCCCTTTTTAAAAAGATTTTAAATAGGTACTAATTTGTAGACTCTTATCTATTTAGACTAAATATCTCATTCTCTGATGAAGCTTTAATAAAAGCGAAACATGTTTTCATGATAAACGTTTCCTTGTTTGTTCTTTATCTTATCATTCTGTCTATCTATTCCATCCATAATTGATTTCAAATCATATTATATGTGAAGTCATTCCATATATGTTGTCCAATCAAATCAAATTCCCTTACTTTTTAAGATTTTGCTGACAATGACATCTGTAAAATTATATAAATAAATTTATCCCCTTTATATATATAACAATGTAGACTTTTTATATTTAGACTAAATATCTCATTCTCTGATTTGAAGCTTTAATTAAAAGGAAAACATGTGAAACTTATTAGATTGATAAAACGTTTCCTATTTGTTCTTTATCTTATCATTCTGTCATGATTTCCCATCCATAATTGATTTCAAATCATACTATATGTATATTTCATTCTGGGGTGAAGAGAAAGAGGACCAAACTTTGTTAAATAATGACAATAGGAAACCGATCCCCACACAAAACTTAGGTAATCTTCAAATTGAATCATTTTTATATTTAGACTAAATATCTCAATACTAAATATCTTCTCTGATGAAGTAAATTTAAAACAAAAATCCATTCTAGAGAAACATTTTTCTTCTTGTTATTTATTGATAAACAAATTTCCTATTTGTTCTTTTCTTGTCTTATCATTCTGTCGGATTCCAGCATTTATTTTCATAATTCACCATTTCAAATCAATAAAAAAAGTCATTCTGGGGTGATTACTTTATTTCTTTATTTTAATGACAATTTTTGCCTTGTATCTCCCCTGTCTTTAGGTGTCAGTTTCTCTTGTGTCATCTTTATTATTTAGACTAAATATCCATTTTTTTTATGAAATATTTAATAAAAGCGAAACATGTTAGATTTAAACGTTTCCTATTTGTTCTTTTATCTATCCTTCTTGATTTTACTGTGGATTTCCATCCAACGAAATTTGAAATTCAAAAATTATTTAAAATCATTTTTTTATATGTAGAAAATCATTCTGGGGTTCATCAATTTTTATATTAAAATATATTTTCAATAGGAAACAGAATCTCCCCAAATTACGAAAAATTCAAGAATGTACAGTTTAGACTCTTATATTTAGATTAAATATCTAAGATGTTTCAGTGTTCTCTGATCGAAGCTTTAATAAAAACAAAAACATCTAAAAAAATTGATAAACGTTTCCTATTTCTTCTTTATCTTATCATTCTGTTTAAATGACCATCCATAATTGATTTCAAATTTTTATTGGACATATTTTTGGTTCAGTCAGTCATTCTTTTATGATCACTTTGATTACTTAATGACAATTCAAATTGATGAAACGATTCCCCACTTTAATTGATTATATTTTTTTGTACAGTAGACTCTTATTTTTTTCTCCTTAAAATAAAATATCTTAATTCTCTGATGAAGCTTTTCAATAAAAGCGAAATATTTAGATTGATAAACGTTTCCTATTTGTTCTTTATCTTATCATTCTGTCGGATTTAAATCCATAATTGATTTTTTAATCATTTTATATCAATGTAGAAATTCTGGGGTTAATCAATCTTTTTACTTAAAATTTATAGGACTTTTGATCCCCTCTTTATGTCAATCAGTAGTCCTGTCTTCCTGATTACTCTTTTTTTTTAGAAAACTAAATATCTCATTCTCTGATGAAGCTTTAATAAAATGAAACATGTTAGATTGATAAACGTTTCCTATTTGTTCTTTATCTTATCATTCTGTCGGATTTGTTCCATTTCTTGCCATTTCTCTCAATCATATTTATGTATCATTCTGGGGTGATCTAAATTAAACGAATAATGACAATCCTGAAACCGATTCTCCCACTTTAGGTAAATTTTAGGACTTAATATTTTGATCTGTCAAATATCTCATTCTCTGAATGAAGCTTTAATTGAAAAAAAAAAATCAAATCAATCATTGTGTCATCTATTTCCTTGGATCATGTAGATTTTACTATTCTTTATCTTTTCTCTTCTGTCGGATTTACCTTTTGTTTTCATAATTGATTTCAAATCAAAACAATTGTCCAAATTTTTCAAAAAGTTTGTTCTTTCAAACTTTTTTAGCGTTTAATGGTGTTATCGCCTTGCTTAAGACCTTTTTGATGAAGAACAAAAATTTTTTATTATTTTCCTTTCGTAAATTATTTGTTTTTTATTTATTATTCCCATTTTATTTTATTTCAGAATTATACAATGATTTACTTTATTAATATTCATTTTTATTTATTATTAAAAAGCATTCTTTGACATCTCATTCTCTTATAAAAAAACTTATCTCATTCTCTAAAAAAATTTTAAAGAAAAACATTCTTTTTTATGTTCCATTGATAAACAAAAAAAATGTAAATTTGTTCTTTATCTTATCCTTCTGTCGGATTCCCATCCATAATTGATTTTAAAAAACCAAATCATACTATATGTAGTCATTCTGGGGTGATCACTTTATTAAATAATGACAATAGGAAACCGATCCCCACTTTAGGTACAGTAGACTCTTATATTTAGACTAAATATCTCATTCTCTGATGAAGGTTTAATAAAAAGCATGAAACATGTTAGATTGATAAACGTTTCCTATTTGTTCTTTATCATATCATTCTGTCGGATTCCCATCCATAATTGATTTCAAATCATACTATATGTAGTCATTCTGGGGTGATCACTTTATTACTTATGATGACAATAGAAAAACCCCTCTTTTTTTAGCTTTTCAACATGTAGACTTTCTTATATTTAGACTAAATATTCTCATTCTCTGATGAAGCTTTTAAAAAAATGAGAAACATGTTAGATTGATAAACGTTTCCTATTTGTTCTTTTATCTTATCATTCTGTAAATATGATTCCCATCCATAATTGATTTCAAATCATATTATATGTAGTCATTCTGGGGTGATCAAATTATTACTTAATGACAATGTTGGAAACCGATCCCCCACTTTTTTATCATCATTGAAAAATACATTTTGTAGACTATTATATTTAGACTAAATATCTCATTCTCTGATGAAGCTTTAATAAAAGCGAAACATGTTAGTTGATAAACGTTTCCTATTTGTTCTTTATCTTATTCTGTCGGATTCCGATCCATAATTGATTTCAAATCATACTATATGTAGTCATTCTGGGTGATCACTTTTTACTTAATGACAATAGGAAACCGATCCCCCAAAGGTACAGTAGACTCTTATATTTAGACTAAATATCTCATTCTCTGATGAAGAAAAATTTAATAAAAGCGAAACATGTTAGATTGATAAACGTTTCCTATTTGTTCTTTATATTTATCATTCTGTCGGATTCCCATCCATAATTGATTTCAAATCATATTATATGTAGTCATTCTGGGTGATCAAATTACTTAATGACAATAGGAAACCGATCACCCACTTTAGGTACAGTAGACTTTATATTTAGACTAAATATCTCATTCTCTGATGAAGCTTACTCTTATGAAAACGATGGTTATAATTCCCCTCCATATATTTATATTCAAATTGATTCTATGTAGTCATTCTGGGGTGATGAACAAAACATATTTAATTTAGGTTAGAATTTTAGATAAACGTTTCCTTTAATAAAAGAAACATGTTAGATTGATAAACGTTCCTATTTGTTCTTTATCTTATCTTCTGTCGGATTCCCATCCATAATTGATCTCAAATCATTTTATATGTAGTCATTCTGGGTGATCTTTATTACTTAATGACAATAGGAAACCGATCCCCCACTTTAGGTACAGTAGACTCTTATATTTAGACTAAATATATGTATTCTCTGATGAAGCTTTAATAAAAGTTGAAACATGTTAGATTGATAAACGTTTCCTATTTCTTCTTTTATCTTATCATTCTGTCGGATTCCCATCCATAATTGATTTCAAATCATATTATATGTAGTCATTCTGGGGTGATCACTTTATTACTTAATGACAATGAAACCGATCCCCAATAGGTACAGTAGACTCTTATATTTAGACTAAATATCTCATTCTCTGATGAAGCTTTAATAAAAGAGAAACATGTTAGATTGATAAACGTTTCCTATTTGTTCTTTATCTTATCATTCTGTCGGATTCCCATCCATAATTGATTTCAAATCATACTATATGTAGTCATTCTGGGGTGATCACTTTATTACTTAATGACAATAGGAAACCGATTCCCTCTTTAGGGTACAGTAGACTCTTATATTTAGACTAAATATCTCATTTTTCTTTGATGAAAAATTTAATATAAACGTTTATATATCATCTTTAAAAATATTTTATCATTCTGATTCCCACATAAACGTTTTTTACTATTTGTTCTTTATCTTATCATTCTGTCGGATTCCCATCCAAAATGATTTCAAATTTAATTAAAACATGTAGTCATTTTTAAATGATCAAAATTTTTTTGAAGTTTATGTTTATGACAAACAGGGTTCTTTATCTCCATTTATGGTACATTGTAGAAACATATATTTAGACTAAATATCTCATTCTCTGATGAAGATTTTAATAAAATCATATTTAGACAAAAATTTTCTAATGTTATGTTAGATTGATAAACGTTTTCTTTATTTTATTTCCAGAAATCATTTGTTTTTTATATTCTTTCATCATTCTGTCGGATTCTCATCCATAATTGATTTTAAATCATTATTATATTGATAAACGTTTTTTTGTTCTTTATCTTATTTCAATTTTCCCACTTATGATGTATATTTGAAACCGATCAAATACAGTTCTTATTTTAAAATTTAAATTTAGACTAAATATCTCATTCTCTGATGAAGCTTTAATAAAAGCGAAACATGTTAGATTGATAAACGTTTCCTATTTGTTCTTTATCTTATCATTCTGTCGGATTCCCATCCATAATTGATTTCAAATCATACTATATGTAGTCATTCTGGGGTGATCACTTTAGGTATTACTTAATGACAATAGGAAACCGAATCCCCACTTTAGGTACAGTAGACTCTTATATTTAGACTAAATATCTCATTCTGATGAAGGTTTAATAAAAGCGAAACATGTTAGATTGATAAACGTTTCCTATTTGTTCTTTATCATATCATTCTGTCGATTCCCATCCATAATTGATTTCAAATCATACTATATGTAGTCATTCTGGGGTGATCACTTTATTACTTTATGACAATAGGAAACCGATCCTCACTTTAAGTACAGTAGACTTTATATTTAGACTAAATATCTCATTCTCTGATGAAGCTTTTAATAAAAAATGAAACATGTTAGATTGATAAACGTTTCCTATTTGTTCTTTATCTTATCATTCTGTCATTCCCATCCATAATTGATTTCAAATCATATATATATGTAGTCATTCTGGGGTGATCACTTTCCAGCTTAATGACAATAGGAAACCGATCCCCCCACATTTAGGTACAGTAGACTCTTATATTTAGACTAAATATCTCATTCTCTGATGAAGCTTTAATAAAAGGAAACATGTTAGATTGATAAACGTTTCCTATTTGTTCTTTATCTTATCATTCTGTCGGATTCCCATCCATAATTGATTTCAAATCATACTATATGTAGTCATTCTGGGGTGATCACTTTATTACTTAATGACAATAGGAAACCGATCCCCTCTTTAGGTACAGTAGACTCTTATATTTAGACTAAATATCTCATTCTCTGATGAAGCTTTAATAAAAGCGAAACATGTTAGATTGATAAACGTTTCAATTTGTTCTTTATCTTATCATTCTGTCGGATTCCCATCCATAATTGATTTCAAATCATATTATATGTAGTCATTCTGGGGTGATTTCTTTATTATTATGATTAATGACAATAGGAAACCGATCTCCCATTTTAGGTACAGTAGACTCTTATATTTAGACTAAATATCTCATTCTCTTATGAAGCTTTAATAAAAGCGAAACATGTTAGATTGATAAACGTTTCCTATTTGTTCTTTATCTTATCATTCTGTCGGATTCCCATCCATAATTGATTTCAAATCATACTATAATGTAGTCATTCTGAAGGTGAAACATGTTAGATTGATAAACTTTCCTATTTGTTCTTTATCTAATGACAATCCATAATTGATTTCAAATCCACATATTTAGTCCACTTTTCTACTATAATGACAATAGTAGACTTTTAATATTTAGATATTTAGACTAAATATCTCATTCTCTGATGAAGCTTTAATAAAAGCGAAACATGTTTAATTGATAAACGTTTCCTATTTGTTCTTTATCTTATCATTCTGTCGGATTCCCATCCATAATTGATTTCAAATCATATTATATGTAGTCATTCTTTGTGATCAGACAAATATTGATAAATTACTTAATGACAATAGGAAACCGATCCCCCATAAAAATTACAGTAGACTCTTATATTTAGACTAAATATCTCATTCTCTGATGAAGCTTTTAATAAAAGCGAAACATGTTAGATTGATAAACGTTTCCTATTTGTTCTTTATCTTATCATTCTGTCATTTTCCCATCCATAATTGATTTCAAATCATACTATATGTAGTCATTCTGGGGTGATCACTTTATTACTAATGACAATAGGAAACCGATCCCCCTTTTATAAACAGTAGACTCTTATATTTAGACTAAATATCTCATTCTCTGATGAAGCTTTAATAAAAGCAAACATGTTAGATTGATAAACGTTTCCTATTTGTTCTTTATCTTATCATTCTGTTTTTATTCCATCCATAATTGATTTCAAATCATATTATATGTAGTCATTCTGGGTGATTCACTTTTTTTAATGACAATAGGAAACCGATTGTCCACTTTAGGTACAGTAATACTCTTTTATATTTAGACTAAATATCTCATTCTCTGATGAAGCTTTAATAAAAGGAAAACATGTTAGATTGATAAACGTTTCCTATTTGTTCTTTATCTTATCATTCTGTCGGATTCCCATCCATAATTGATTTCAAATCATATTATATGTAGTCATTCTGGGGTGATCACTTTATTACTTAATGACAATAGGAAACCGATCCCCCACTTTAGATACAGTAGACTCTTATATTTAGACTAAATATCTCATTCTCTTATGAAGCTTTAATAAAAGCGAAACATGTTAGATTGATAAACGTTTCCTATTTGTTCTTTATCTTATCCTTCTGTCGGATTCCCATCCATAATTGATTTCAAATCATACTATATTAGTCATTCTGGGGTGATCACTTTATTACTTAATGACAATAGGAAACCGATCCCCCCCACACTTTAGGTACAGTAGACTCTTATATTTAGACTAAATATCTCATTCTCTGATGAAGGTTTAATAAAAAGCGAAACATGTTAGATTGATAAACGTTTCCTATTTGTTCTTTATCATATCATTCTGTCGGATTCCCATCCATAATTGATTTCAAATCATACTATATGTAGTCATTCTGGGGTGATCACTTTATTACTTAATGACAATAGGAAACCGATCCCCCACTTTTAGGTAACATTTACTCTTATATTTAGACTAAATATCTCATTCTCTGATGAAGCTTTAATAAAAAGCGAAACATGTTAGATTGATAAACGTTTCCTATTTGTTCTTTATCTTATCATTCTGTCGGATTCCCATCCATAATTGATTTCAAATCATATTATATGTAGTCATTCTGGGGTGATCACTTTATTACTTAATGACAATAGGAAACCGATCCCCCACTTTAGGTACAGTAGACTTTATATTTAGACTAAATATCTCATTCTCTGATGAAGCTTTAATAAAAGCGAAACATGTTAGATTGATAAACGTTTCCTATTTGTTCTTTATCTTATCATTCTGTCGGATTCCCATCCATAATTGATTTCAAATCATACTATATGTAGTCATTCTGGGGTGATCACTTTATTACTTAATGACAATAGGAAACCGATCCCCTTTTAGGTACAGTAGACTCTTATATTTAGACTAAATATCTCATTCTCTGATGAAGCTTTAATAAAAAGCGAAACATGTTAGATTGATAAACGTTTCCTATTTGTTTTTATCTTATCATCTGTCTGTCGGATTCCCATCCATAATTGATTTCAAATCATATTATATGTAGTCATTCTGGGGTGATCACTTTATTACTTAATGACAATAGGAAACCGATCTCCCACTTTAGGTACAGTAGACTCTTATATTTAGACTAAATATCTCATTCTCTTATGAAGCTTTAATAAAAGCGAAACATGTTAGATTGATAAACGTTTCCTATTTGTTCTTTATCTTATCCTTCTGTCGGATTCCCATCCATAATTGATTTCAAATCATACTATATGTAGTCATTCTGGGGTGATCACTTTATTACTTAATGACAATAGGAAACCGATCCCCCACTTTAGGTACAGTAGACTCTTATATTTAGACTAAATATCTCATTCTCTGATGAAGGTTTAATAAAAAGCGAAACATGTTAGATTGATAAACGTTTCCTATTTCTTCTTTATCATATCATTCTGTCGGATTCCCATCCATAATTGATTTCAAATCATACTATATTAGTCATTCTGGGGTGATCACTTTATTACTTAATGACAATAGAAACCGATCCCCCTCTTTAGGTACAAATAGACTCTTATATTTAGACTAAATATCTCATTCTCTGATGAAGGTTTAATAAAAGGAAACATGTTAGATTGATAAACGTTTCCTATTTGTTCTTTATCTTATCATTCTGTTTTGATTCCCATCCATAATTGATTTCAAATCATATTATATGTAGTCATTCTGGGGTGATCACTTTATTACTTAATGACAATAGGAAACCGATCCCCCACTTTAGGTACAGTAGACTCTTATATTTAGACTAAATATCTCATTCTCTGATGAAGCTTTAATAAAAGCAGAAACATGTTAGATTGATAAACGTTTCCTATTTGTTCTTTATCTTATCATTCTGTCGGATTCCCATCCATAATTGATTTCAAATCATACTATATGTAGTCATTCTGGGGTGATCACTTTATTACTTAATGACAATAGGAAACCGATCCCCTTTATTTAGGTACAGTAGACTCTTATATTTAGACTAAAATATCTCATTCTCTGTTGAAGGTTTAATAAAAGACTGAAACATGTTAGATTGATAAACGTTTCCTATTTGTTCTTTATCTTATCATTCTGTCGGATTCCCATCCATAATTGATTTCAAATCATATTATATGTAGTCATTCTGGGGTGATCACTTTATTACTTAATGACAATAGGAAACCGATCCCCCACTTTGGGTACAGTAGACTCTTATATTTAGACTAAATATCTCATTCTCTTATGAAGGTTTAATAAAAGCGAAACATGTTAGATTGATAAACGTTTCCTATTTGTTCTTTATCTTATCATTCTGTCGGATTCTTGATCCATAATTGATTTCAAATCATATTATATGTAGTCATTCTGGGGTGATCAAAAGCGAAACATGTTAATGACAAACGTTTCCTAGGAAACCGATCCCCCATAATTTAAATCATACATTAGATCTCTTATATTTAGACTAAATATCTCATTCTCTTATGATGAAGGTTTAATAAAAAGCGAAACATGTTAGATTGATAAACGTTTCCTATTTGTTCTTTATCTTATCATTCTGTCGGATTCCCATCCATAATTGATTTCAAATCATACTATATGTAGTCATTCTGGGGTGATCACTTTATTACTTAATGACAATTAATAAACCGATCCCCTTTTAGGTACAGTAGACTCTTATATTTAGACTAAATATCTCATTCTCTGATGAAGGTTTAATAAAATAAACATGTTAGATTGATAAACGTTTCCTATTTGTTCTTTATCTTATCATTCTGTCGGATTCCATCCATAATTGATTTCAAATCATATTATATGTAGTCATTCTGGGGTGATCACTTTATTACTTAATGACAATAGGAAACCGATCCCCACTTTAGGTACAGTAGACTCTTATATTTAAACGTTTCTAAATATCTCATTCTCTTATGAATGGTTTAATAAAATGCAATAGAAACATGTTAGATTGATAAACGTTTCCTATTTGTTCTTTATCTTTATCATCATTCTGTCGGATTCCATCCATAATTGATTTCAAATCATACTATATGTAGTCATTCTGGGGTGATCCTTTTATTACTTAATGACAATAGGAAACCGATCCCCCTCTTTAGGTACAGTAGACTCTTATATTTAGACTAAATATCTCATTCTCTGTTGAAGGTTTAATAAAAGCGAAACATGTTAGATTGATAAACGTTTCATTTTTGTTCTTTATCTTATCATTCTGTCGGATTCCCATCCATAATTGATTTCAAATCATATTATATGTAGTCATTCTGGGGTGATCACTTTAAACGAATTACTTAATGACAATAGGAAACCGATCCCCCACTTTAGGTACAGTAGACTCTTATATTTAGACTAAATATCTCATTCTCTGATGAAGGTTTAATAAAAAGGAACATGTTAGATTGATAAACGTTTCCTATTTGTTCTTTATCTTATCATTCTGTCAGATTCCCATCCATAATTGATTTCAAATCATACTATATGTAGTCATTCTGGGTGATCACTTTATTACTTAATGACAATAGGAAACCGATCCCCCCTTTTTGATTCCATACAGTAGAAATTTATATTTAGACTAAATATCTCATTCTCTGATGAAGAGTGGATAAATATGAAACATGTTAGATTGATAAACGTTTTCTATTTGTTCTTTATCTTGTCATCCTGCTTGATTTTGCATGTGTTTATAAAGGCCTAATAAAATGTTCCATCCACCACAATTTACAAAATTGTTTACATTCTTTTACTCCATGCTGTCATCTAAAGGCTAAGGTATTTACCACATTCAGATTCCGAAATATCGGTATTTAAATAACAAAGAAATTTAACTATGATAAACATGAACTACTGTATAATACGCTTTCATCAATAATACGTACCCAAAATTTTTTTGCCGAAGGTGTGGGAAAATGCTTCTACTCATGCATAATACGCACCCCTTGTTTGATAATCAAACCCTATAAATTGTACCTCTCCAGTTTAATTACGACCAGGGTTTTCTACTCTTATTTAAGAAATAGTTTTAAACATAGAATAATATTATTCTAATTTAGTTTTATGATAATTCTTATTTTATTTTACATTTGTAAGTATTGTTAGGTACATATGATTGTATTTGACATCTTTATGGGGTCACAATCGCCGAATTTTAGTGTCAAATTGTCGTATGTTTGGGGTGAGTAGTCATTTCGCAACTGAAATCGACCAATGAAACGGCAATGTTTTTAAAAGATTTTTTGTAGCTGTGCATAATACGCACCCCTAATTTTGCTTAGTATTTTTTAGAAAAAAAAATGTGTATTATACATGGGGAATTACGGTAATCAAAACATTTATTTGCAATGATTAGAAAAGATCCAGTTGGAAAGTCAGTTATTTGAAGGTGTTGAATATGCAAATGAATTATTTATTTCCGCTAAGGAAGACTGCTAAGGTGTCCAAAGGATGAGAGGTATTCTACTGGTTATAAATCATATAATATTATTAGTCACGTACGTTTATTGTGCTCAAGGCATCATTCCTCCCATGTCACATAACAAAAGGAGAAGGGCAGAGCGAAAAACATGAAGTTTTGCAAATTTATGCTCGGTTTTGATCCGTATGTGCAACAACATTATAAAAATCTATCTATCGATCGATCTACCTTATTCTGTACATATCTATCTATCTATCTATCTGTTTTTCTTTCTCCCAGTATCTATCTATCTATCTATCTATCTATCTATCTATCTATCTATCTATCTCAGTATATAGTGGTTTGTTTTTTGTTTTACGGCATATCAACACCTCAATGGGTTATTTAATGCCGACAAGATTTTTAATACTGATAATCTATCTATCTATCTATCTCAGTATATATTGGTTTGTTTTTTGTTTTACGGCATATCAACACCTCAATGGGTTATTTAATGCCACAAAGAGATTTTAATACTAAAATCTATCTATCTATCTATCTATCTATCTATCTATCTATCTATCTATCTATCTATCTATCTATCTATCTATCGCATCTATTCATATCTATCTATCTATCTATCTATCTATCTATCTATCTATCTATCAAATTCTGTTCCTATCTGTTTCATTCTCTTCATGTCTATATTTTTCATCTATCTATCTATCTATCTATCTATCTATCTATCTATCTATCTATCTTATTCTGTTCATATCTATCTATTTATCTATCTTATTCTGTTCATATCTATCTATCTATCTATCTATCTATCTATCTATCTATCTATCTATCTCACTCTGTTCACCCCTCTCTCTCTCTCTCTCTGTCTATGTATCTTTAAATGACAAACTAAGATTTATTAAATAAAAACGTAAATATAACGAAAAAAAAAAGAAAGAAAGAAAGAAAAAAGCCGACAAGAATGGCTGCATGTGAAAAGTAATCAAGAAAATTGTTTTCCTTGTTTGTTTTGTTTTTTGTTTGAGGCCATTTATAGGCGTATTAAACTGTGACCCGACAACCGATCAAATTAATACCATTTCAATTGTCTTTAGAGCAACAACATGGCCTGTGGGGTCTGCTGGTCGTCTCAATTTCGTCACCTCGTTCAATACGTTCCGAAATGTTATTCCTGGCCAACCAGCATTCTTTTTTTTTCTCTTTTTTTTTCTCTTTTTTTTTATAGAACAGTCTCACTAATCACAAGTACAATTCTCACACCAATGGTCGTCACATAGTTTTGTGTCAAAAATAAAATAATAATAATATTAATAATAAAATAACAAATAATAATGATAAAAAATAAAAATTGAAAATATACAAAATATAAATATAAAATTAAAATAAAAAAAATAGTAGAATATAATAAAATAAATATAATAAAAAAATAATAGAATAATAATAATAATAATAATAAATATTAAATAATAATAAAATGAAAATAAAATAAACTTAATAATAAATATAAAATAAAAAAAATTTTAAAATCTAAATCGAAAAATAAAATAATAAAAAAAAAAAAAAATAATGAAAATAATAATAATAATAAAAAATAACAAATAATAATAATAAAAAAATAAAAATGAAATAAAGATGATAATAAATATAAAATATGAATATAAAACTAAAATAAAAAAAATAGGAATATAATAAAATAAATATAATAAAAAATAATAGAATAATAATAATAATAATAATAAAATATTAAATAATAATAAAATAATAAAATAAATAAAAATGAAATAAAATTAATAATAAATATAAAATAAAAAATTTTAAAATATAAATCAAAAATTAAATAAATAAAAATAATGCAAAAATAATGAAGATAAGAAAATAAAAATAATAAGGCAAAAATAATAAAATAATAATAATAACAAATAATAATGAAATAATAAAATAAAATCTAAATCTAAAAATAAAATAAAAAAATAAAATAAAAATAATTCGACCTGTGAGTATCAGATTTTCCAGGCCCTCCTTTCTCATTACGTGTCCCAAAAATTTAAGCTGCCTCTTCCTGATATTAAGTATAAGCTTCTTCCTTGTTTGTATCCTCTCCAAAACCTCATCGTTGCTCTCACACTTGATCCATCTTAGCATCCTCAGTAGAAGCATACCATCCGTTGCCTCGAGTTTCTTTTTCATCATTGAGGAGATCGTCCAACATTCGCTGCCATAAAGGAGGACAGATGTCATGTAGCAGCTAAGTACTTTTTTTCTTTGTTACCAAAGAAATCCTCCTCTCTCACAATACTCTGCCCAGCTTTTGCAATGTGTCCTTGGCCATCGCAATACGTCTTCAGATCTCAGCGTCGCGCTTATTGTCCTCCGTAAAAACACTTTCCAGATAATTAAATTTTCGCACCTGCTTGATTTTAGTATCCTTGACGTGCAAATCGGATTTTGGGCTCATCCTTTTACTGATGACCATGCATTATGTCTTCTTACTGTTTATACTTAGTCCCTACTTCATGCTTTCCTTCGCTACTTTCTGTAGGAGATTTTATAATTTCTTTTCCGTGTCTGCTATCAGTACTGTGTCATCTGCGTATCTTATATTGGTAAGATTGTGGCCGCCAATGCGGAATCCTCTCAGAATTTCCTGGCATTATAGGTTGAATATGGGTAAATAGCAGGACAGACTAGGTTCTATAGCCTTGGATGGCAACTGGTCTAGGAGAAGGACAACTCTGAATTCAAAACCTGCGAAGGGTTGTTTATCTACCTTGTAATCGTAGTTCACCAGGTCTCTTGTATTCGGCCCTTCAAAAAGTGTTGATGGTCCTGTAAGAAACCTTCATCACTATAATCAAATCTCATGTGCTGTTGACAGGATGTCGGTTATCTAGGAACTGATTTGTTTGACCCTCATATGTCGAATTCGACGGGAGAGTCGAGTATATAATATATATATATATATAGAGTGTCCCAAAAAATTGACATCAATTAAAAGCAATTATCTAAAAACTACTTGAAACTCACCTAAACTGTTCAATGAAATTGAACAGTTTAGGTGTTGAACATCATAAGCTTATTATGGGACCGATTTTATAATTGTGCAATATGTGCACCGCCTAAGGCGGATGGACGGCACTTTGTGCTACCTTCCGGCAACTCATGCAGCCGCGCTGGTACCAAACTGTATTGGTTTATCCTCTCCTTTGGACTAGCGAGGCTGAGAGGGGGAACTAGACGTCCGGGCAGCCCTAGTTCTCCATATATCCCGCCCAGGCTCATATCGCACCGCGCTACTCCATCGCCTCTCGACACGGACGGATGCCGATGACGATAGGTTGAATAAGTCCGGTGAGAAGACACATCATTGCCTTTATGAACTAAAACGCTCTTTTTTCGCACGTCAAAACAGGACATTATTATTTTCCTTTAAACTTGGCTGAATTTAGTACAATACTATTCTTACGGGGCTCAGAAAGTTTCTCTGTTTGTGTGTATTTTAGGTGAGTGTGTGTGTTTAAATATAATAAACAAAGACGATATAAGCATACGAAAACCAGGGACCGTTTATTCCTTTTATGGCAGCTGTAGTAAAAGTTCTGAATGTTTCCTGGGTATATCCGTTTCCCTTTTTGCTTTAGAATTTAACTTTGGTTAAAATGGTGAAGCTCAAGTCAGCCTTGCGCTGAGTTGGAACGACCTATTTACTTACTTCATGAGTAGGACTGCCAAAATACGTCCGAACGCTCTCGTTGGAAAGTGAATTCTGTGGATGGCAGAACGGGTTTGGGATAGATATACAAAAAGAAAACATGCAGTAAGTGCTACAAAGGTCAGGAAAAGATTCAGTCCTTTTTCAGAAGTGGGGTCATATGACCAAAAAGCTTTTCCGGTTTCTTTATAACTCGCATCATGGGAAAATGGATTTTAAAAATATTTTTTTCTTTTTTTATTATTATTTTATTTATTGGTTTTATTTCATTTTCTCACAACCTCACGAGCACGGACAAGTGGCCATTATTTCTATATCTTAGATTAAAGCAGCGGGTGTGGGGTCTGCGGTTAGCTACCAGAAGCGTTTCGAGTATATAAGAAAATGAATTCACCGCAATCCTCATCCAATGCGCTGATGTGTGGTCACAGTGATAGGAAGAGTTATTTAACAGTCACGTCGCTAATCGCTCTGTTTATCTCGTGTTGGACTATAAAGATGGTGCTCGGTTGATGCAATGGCAGAATTATACAAAATCCTATGTAACGCGTTTCGGCATTGAAAAGGACTTCTTCAGGCAGTTTTTAATGATGAAATCCTAGAACGGTTGAAGGAAAATAAAAGCAAGACAAAGTATTTAGAAACAGTGAATGTTGGGCCACATCTGCAACTATGAAGGAGGCACGGTGGAATAATGGATAGTGGCTCGGATTGAGGAATCAGAGAGCCGAGTTCGAATTCCAGCCGAATCCATTACATTCACTTACCTGCTAATAACCCTTGGGAAAGGTGTGAATCCTCTTCTTCTCCCCACCAGCTATGAGTAAATAGAAGGACAGACAGGCCTTTGATGGCAACTGGTCTACCGCGGAAAGAAATGGCAACTTACTGTGGGGAAAAAATCAGCCTCGTCAGTCATGTATCCAAAAGATACATGATCGCGTTTATAACGCATGGTACATAACTGACTGATATATCGAAACAATAATTTATAAAGTGAAATATTCATTGAGATATATTTGAATATCTCTAAGGTTTTAACTGCAGCCAGAAAAATACGAAATTTAATTTGTTGGTTGATTTTGTTTAGCGTCATATCAAAAACACTAGGGGTTATTTAAGATAGATAGATATGAAGAGAGAATCAGATAGATAGATAGATAGATAGATAGATAGATATGAAGAGAGAATTCGATAGACAGATAGATAGAAAATGGAGATAGATAGATATGAAAAGACTGATAGATAGATAGATAGATAGATAGATAGATAGATAGATAGATAGATAGATATGAAAAGAGACTGAGATAGATAGATATGAAGAGAAAATGAGATAGATAGATAGAGAGATAGAAAATGGAGATAGATAGATATGAAGAGACTAATAGATAGATAGATAGATAGATAGATAGATAGATAGATAGATATGAAGAGAGAATGAGATAGATAGATAGATAGATAGATAGATATGAAAAGACTGGTAGATAGATAGATAGATAGATAGATAGATAGATATGAAAAGAGACTGAGATAGATAGATAGATAATATGAAGAGAATGAGATAGATAGATAGATAGAAAATGGAGATAGATATGAAAAGACTGATAGATAGATAGATAGATAGATAGATATGAGGCGAGAATGATATATATATATATATATATATAGAGAGAGAGAGATAGATAGATAGATAGATAGATAGATATGAAACGACTGATAGAAAGAAAGAAAGAAATATAGATATGAAGAGAGAATGAGAAAGAAAGAACGAAAACAAATGAAAATAGATAAATATGAAAAGAGACTGAGATAGATAGATAGATAGATAGATAGATAGATAGATAGATCGGTAGGCAGATAATGAACTGTGATAAGTGCTAATACCCTTGGGGGAGGTATGAATTCTCTTCTTCCCCCCAAACTATGGGTAAATAGCAGGACAGGTTTTGGATGGCAACTGTTCTACCGCAGAAAGAAATGACAATCTACTGCTGGAAAAAAATCTGCTTCGTCAGTCATGTATCGAAAGATACATGATCGCCTAAGCTTGTATCACGCATGGCACATAACTGACTGACTGATGAAGAAGAAACTTGAGGACAATAACCAGATTCTATTGAAGGGCACTGAGAACACATGTGAGCAGCGTCGAAATTTTAGAGAAAATGGAAACAAAATGGACACTTATACATAACATCAGAAAGATATCGTTGAAATTTCTAGGAAATATAATGAGGAAAGAAGGCTTGGAGAATTTGACACTCACAGGACCTACTGAAGAC
>CAHIKZ030002088.1:170000-280000 GCA_903632075.3 Acanthosepion pharaonis | reverse complement strand
TGCTTTTAGTTGCTTTTATGAATATGGGTAATATTGTCTGAAAGCAAAAAAACTTTTTCGATGAAAAATGAATTTTTAAAATAATTATTTGTTATTTCTTAAATTATTTTTACATTAAAGTTGTTAAAATATTCTAAAATTAGTGAAAACGGCATTCAGTTTAGTCAATGGTGTTTTTAAATAGATCTATCTTATAGCATTATAAGTTGTATAGCTTATAAATACCAGAAGAGCCGAACGGTATAAAAAAACTAATCCCAGATGGCTTTTGTGCGCATAAAAAGGCTGTAATTCAAATGTACGGAAGACCAGCAAGAATATAATAAAAAGTCGCGTTATTTGAGTTAAGCTTTGTTCCCCGCTGTTAGGGCCTTTATTTTTGCAAAACATCCGTGGAGAAGTTAATTTGATTTTTCAGTTTCAACTGAGAAGGGTACCTACAAGTATCAGTATCATCTTATGAAATTTATATGATCTTATTTTTATATTAATCTCAGTTATGACATTTTTCCATAAATGAAATATCAAAATTAATAATAAAATGAATAGAAATACAAATAACACAGTAAAATGTAATAAATGTACATAAAATTATAGTATTTTATGTACACTTCTGATAAAATTTCATGAGAAAGGTACCTATAAATTAATTAGATACCTTTCTTATGAAATTTAATCTCACTCTCAGCAGTCTTATTTTAATGTTTTTATATATTTTCCATAAAGCATCGTAAACATAAAGGCGAAAACTAAGTAAAAAAGAAAAAAATTAGATTGCTGAAAGTTTTCCTTAAAAAATAACGAGGTAAATCAGTTGGTTCACTTAAAACTAAATAATTATGTCACTTCTGTCCTTTCGTACGGTAACTTTACCTTACGTAAGCTGTCAAAACGTGATGAAATCGTTACTAATCACTTGTCAAGTGACACCAAATATTATGACCTGGTTTGTTTTATTTTTAAACTACATCTTTTCGGCGCAGAAACTAAATGATGTTTGTTTCAAAATATTTAAAATAATCATTATAATTTCTAATTTTCTTAAAATAAGTTTTGAAAAACTTATAATTGATTTTTACAAGAATTTGAAACTGAGATTTTCATTTTTTTTATAAAATGAAAAAAAAAAATAGTTGACATGATTGATTATCTGTCAATTTTTCTGACTAAAAAAAATTTTTAACGAAAATTTCGAACATGCTAGGAACTATTCCAAAATATAAAAAAATACCCACAAAATACTTTGATCTTTCCTCTTAATAATAACATAAACATTTAGACAATGAAAAATATTTTCATCACGTTTAAGGTCCTTTTTATTCATGGTATGCTCTTTTTTTTAGCGATCTCTCGGAAAGAACTAATTAAATCCAACACATATTTTAATATATTTTCTGTTTATACGTTATTTTTATGAATACAACCGACTTGATTAAATGTCCTGTTTTTAATTAAGCAGTGTTAATTGCATTTATCGGCCTGAATATTCGAGAAATTTTGTATAAGCATTAATTTGGACTTTGCTAACCGGAAAGTTCTCTGTGCCTGAATGATTAACAGCCGCCGAGGTAAATGACAGCTTCCATATGTCATACAGGTTCGATTCCTGTCGAAGAAGGCATATTTTCTACAAAACTGCTGGAACATCCGGATGGTGAATATATATATATATATATGTGTGTGTGTGCAAATAAATAGATTTTTTTTCCTTATTAGTTTCATAGACAAAAAATTCCTAAGAAAATCTGAATTCCACCACACTGTGTGTGTGTGTATATATATATATATATATATATATATATATATATATATATATATATAGTCTGTTCACAATATTGTATGAAGTCAAATATTCATATCTAAAAATGTATATTTGAAAACCTGGCTTTTACCTTTGGCTTGAATTATATATATATATATATATATATATATATAGTATTAATATATCAATATATATATATATATATATATATAAACTAATTTCAAGAGGATAGAATCCAGGTAGAACTCAATGTCCAGGACACAGTAAGAATATAATATAAAAGGCTCAAACACTAATATTCCGTGGTTATAATTTATTACATTGGAATCGTAATCACGATCCAATTCATCAGACCTACAAATTCAAAAAATAATTAATATAAATTATAACTATGGAATATTAATATTTGAGACCTTATATATATATATAATATATATATATATATATATATATATATATATATATATATATATATATACAAATGTGTGTGTGTGTGTGTGTGTGTGTAAGAAAAATAGGAAAAGAACCGTTAGGTTAATAATCCAAATCCATTTTGCCATTTAGTATTTTTTTTTTTATTTAAAAACAAAAAAAACAGTGCTTTTTACATAAGTAGAGCCTAAATTATAATTTTTTTTTTTTATGTAGCGATGGAATCATATTTTTAAAAAAAATTATAATTAAATATATATATAGGATGTGCATAAAGTTCGTGTGCACTTTAAAAATTTATAACTTTATTTGTATTTACGATAGAAATAATCTGTAAAAAAATGTTATAAAGTTTAATGTACCTAGTTTTAAGTATAGCTAAAATAACTAATGTGATTTCAGGCATTACTGTAAATCAGTTGGCAAATGTTTTCCGTGAACTGCAAAATCGTATTACCCTTTTATATTGCTAATGATGGAGGACATGTGGAAACTTAAATAAAATTTCAATAAAACCTTAAAAAAAATAGATTTACTTTTTTTCTAATCCTTTTACAAATTATTTCTGTGTAAATATAAATAAATATATATATATATATATATATATATATATATATATATATTAATGCATGTTTCATTAATATAATATAGACAAGTTTTGTCTATTTATTTTAAATATTTCCTTTAATATTGTCTGATAAGCAATCAATATTATCGTTGAAATACAAAAGGAAATCACCATATTGATACATTTTAAATCCAATTAAAAAAACAAAACCCCTTATTATAAGCCATTATTTTTTTAAAATTTTTCAATATATCAAATTACACATGGACGAAACAACAATGATAGTCCGCTTCTGCCGCATGAAAATTTTCAAAAAAACAAATTGCCGCCTATATATATATATATATATATATATATATATATATATATATATATATAATAAATTATTAATTGATTTAAAATATATTTTTTTTTACACAAATTCAATAAGACCATGTTTCAAAAATGGAAACTAAATCTTCAATTTAATTTTGTAATTAAATTAAAGACATTAGTTCCATTTTATCCTCAATTAAAATTTTGGTATTAATAATTTTAAAATTACTGAGTTTTTAAAGGTAAAGCAAAAATCATTTTCATTTGTTTCCAAGGATACAGAGAAAATCCATTCACCCAGACAAATAAAAACTGTTTGCATTTTTCATATATATATATTATGATCATTCGAAGCATTATTCGAAGAATTTAAAATCAAAAAAATTTTCAAATTTTTGTTCCATTATTAATGAATAAAATTGAATGAACCATATATATATATATATATATATATATATATATATATAATTTATAAAAATATAAAAAATATTCTTTCTTAAAAAATTTAATGAATGACCATATATATATATATATATATATATATATATATATATATATATATATATATATATATATATATATATATTAAAATGTGGATTTTCCAATGTGTGTGTGTGTTTATTCGAAGAATAATTTTTAAAAAAAACAAAAGTTGACTACCAGGCGCTGTAAAATCTCCAACTGATGACAGATCAGTCGGGTTTCGAACCCCGGTTGAGGCAATCGGATGTCTAGCCACACTGATGATACAGCGAATCATGTGGATGACAATATATAAATATATATGACAATTATATATATTTTAATTCCGGTCGAGCAATCTTTCAGAAAAAAAAATTTATTTTACAATTTTTGCTAAGCTGTTAATACTGCAAAGTTTTTCTATCAGTTTTATATATAAATCGGAATAATCATATAAGAGGGAGCCAATTTTAAACAAAGAATTTAAAAAATGGATATGAAGACCTTAAAGAAAGCAAGAATATTATAGTTACGAAGAGTGATAAGATTAATATTTTGTCTATTTTAAATAAGACTGAATATAACAAAAAAACTTGATTCAATGATGAATAACACAGCCACATTTAAGAAACGAAATTTAAAAAAAAATAATTAAAAAAACAAATAAACTAATTACAATTAACAACGTGGAAATTGTATCAATGAAACTCAACAAATCTTAATTGGTCAACGCCCACCTCCATCTGACAATTGTGGTTCATGGTGATATTGAAGGCAGAATAGTGCAATGGCTTACCGATTCCTTTTGGACCAAACATGTTGAGGTTATCCCGTCCCTCCTCTCAGAAGTTAAAATAGTAAGATCTATAAGGTAGTAGCTAGTTTGAATTCAGAATTTAAGATAGACTTATATATATATAAATCAATAAATTTAGTACCCAGTCTGTCATTTTTGTTCCTCCATATTTTGCGGAAGAGATTTTCTTTCATGCCTTTCCTAAAAAATTTAATTTTATGTGAATATAATGAACTGATCTGAATTTGAACTCAGCTCTCAGATTCCTCAATCCGGGTCGCTATCAACCGTGCCTTCTTTGGGTAATTATCATCCTGGCTATTTATACACAAATGTTAAAATCTGTAAGTCAAACGTCCTGCCACGTCCCATAATCTCCCAGATTCCTACTCCGGTATATAACTTATTTAAAACGCTAAATAAACTGATCCAACCATGCATGACCAATAAATATAGCATTAGTTCCAGCAATGATTTCCTTAATATATTATATCCTAATAAATTTAAAAATGGCATCCTAGCCTCGTTTTGAAAGTCAGTTCACTAATGCCCCTGTTAAAGAAACCATAGATATAGCAATGCAAATCTTATCTAATCAACCTAAGCTTTTATAAATTAGACCATTCTCAAACGTTTTTGGCTTATCTGTCTTTTTCTATTTTTATTTTCATGGCAACTTTAGATCATATGAGCTATTCTTCCATTATTGTATTTAAATGTGCATTGAATTTAAGCGTGCTACTAGTTTGGCATCTCGGTCCCACCCTTTTTACTTATTTAAATAATTAAATTTAAATATTATCTTTATTCCAACAGTTTTTTTTCTAAGTTCATTCCTCACTATTTGGAACTTTTTTTGTTTTTATTTGCTTCCCTGATTTTATAATCTTTTTTTCAAATTAATTTAAATATTGTAATTCTATTTTTATCAATTTTTTTATCATCCCGTGTTTTAATTTTTATCCCCATTTCATATATATATATACTATTTTTTATATATATCCATTGTATCTGACATTGCATTTAAATTTTTGAAGATTAAATTTTTTTGTGGAAAGAAATTTTTTTTTTTATTCTATTTTTTTAATGAGATTATTTATTTTTTATTTGTAAGAATACAGTAGAATCCAAATTTTTCTTGCATTTCTTTAATTCAAATTTTAAAAATAAAATGTAAAAATACCAGAATTCCACAGTTTACTAAGTTTCTTTTTAATTAGAATATATTAATTTTTTTTTTTTATTTTTTTTTAAATAAACCTTTATTATAATTTTTTTTTTTAAAATTCTCAAAGATGACTGGTAAGATTCTAATTTTTTTTTTAATCTAAAAAATTGAATGAGAACAAAAATGAACTGATTAAAAAATATATATTAACGATTGATATTGCATTTTCAAATTTTTCTTGATCAAATTATGTTTAAAAAAAGAAAATTCCATAAAAAAAAATTTTGAGAACAAAAAATTCTTTTTAAATAAAAGAAGACAAACAATAACGATTTACATTGCATTATTAATTTTTTTTGGAAAAAATTAAATTTGGAAAGCTGAAAATTGAAGAGTTCCACAAGCAAAAAAGTGAGGAAGAATCTGTCAAGAAAATAAAGGAAGATTGAAGATAAAATAATATTTTTTGAATTAATTTTGAAGAGAATATCCAAAACAACTAAAAGCAAGAATTTTTTTTTCAGAGAATTTTAAAGTGAAAAAAAAAAACCAATCTTTTTATTTATATTTCATAATCAGGAAGATTTTTTCATAAATTTTCTATTTGCTAATTTTGTTTGAAGGAAAGCTCAAGTTGTTTTTGCAAAAGAGTTCCACAAGTTAAAATTTGAGTGAGAAAATAAAAAAATTAATAAAAGACAGTAGATAACGATTGACATTGCATTTCAATTTTTGAAAAATCAAAAAGACAGGAAAGCAAGAAGAATTAAGAGAGTTCCACAAGTGAAAATATTGTGAAACAATAAAGAGTAAGGAAGGAAGACAGTAGATAACGATTGAAATTGCATTTCAATTTTTGAGGATCAAAATTGAAGGAAAGCAAAAAGGTGGAAGAGAGTTCCAAAAATGAAAATTGAGGAGAAATAATAAAGAGTAATCAAAAGACAGTTTTTAACGATTCCATTTCATTGCATTTCAATTTTTTTGAGATCAAAGTTGACAGGAAAGCAAGAAGCCGGAAGAGAGTTCCAAAAGTGAAAATTGAGGAGAAAAAATAGAAGAAGTAATTCTAGGAAGACAGTAAATTAACGATTGACATTGCATTTAATTTTTGAAGATCAAAGTTGACTGGAAAGCAAAGAAGTCTCAAGAGAGTTCCACAAGTGAAAAATTGAGGAAAGAAATAATAAGAACTTCAAAAGACAGTAGAAAACGATTGACATTGCATTTCAATTTTTGAAAGATTTAAAGTTGATTAATGCCAAAGCAAGAAGCAAGAGAAGAGAGTTCCATTAGAAAAAATTGAGGAGAAACAATAGAAGAAGTTTAATCAGGAAGACAGTAGATAACGATTTAGATTGCATTTCAATTTTTGAAGATCAAAGTTGACAGGAAAACAAGAAGCCGGAAGAGAGTTCCACAAGTGAAAATTGAGTGAGAACAATAGAAGAGTAATCAAGAAGACAGTAGATAACGATTTAGATTGCATTTCAATTTTTGAAGATCAAAGTTGACAGGAAAACAAGAAGCCGGAAGAGAGTTCCACAAGTGAAAATTGAGTGAGAAACAATAGAAGAGTAATCAATAAAGACAGTAGATAACGATTGACATTGCAATTAAATTTTTGATGATCAAAGTTGACAGGAAAGCAAGAAGCCGGAAGAGAGTTCCACAAGTGAAAATTGAGTGAGAACAATAGAAGATTAATCAGGAAGACAATAGATAACAATTGACATTGCATTTAAATTTTTGAGGATCAAACTTGACTGGTAAGCATGAAGCCGGAAAAGAGTTCCTTAAACTAGAAGTGCCATAGAAGTAATTGTTAACATAGAACTTACGGTTGCATATAGCCATATCAACTGTAAACTGATAAGACGTTGTCACTAAACAAGTACAGCGCTTATATTCATAAAGTCTAGTTACCATAGAGGAAATTTCGTCGTGTGTATATGTGTGTGTAGGTGTGTGCGTATGCGTGTGCATGTATGTGTGTGACTCTGTGTGTATGTCTATGTTTGTGTATGTGTGCAAGCGCTGACAAATTCTTGAGTCACGTCAGAAACGATTTTGAAAAATGAATGGAAGAATTTTTCAGCACCCATCAAATATGGCAGTAAGCAATAGAAAAGATTTGCAAAATTTTGGTTAAATGTTCAAAAAAAATAAATAAATATGTATATTTTATTAATTCTGTTGTATATACCTGAATAATAAGGAAAGGAGGCTTGGAGAATTAAACACACATAGGATAAATCACGGGCATGAGAACCAAAATAGAAACGCATGTTCACAGGGTGCAGGTCCAATATAAATGCGCTCGCAGTTAATGGTACTCCTTCCTAGTGAATCAGTCTACCACTCAACTTCATGCTACTCCCACTACAGAGAGAAACATTTTTTTAGAATACCTTCGAAGATATTTAATAAAAAAAAACGATGAGATTTTTTGTATTTCAAACATAATTACGGTTATTTTGTTTAGATTTATTTTGAATGATAAGTACATAACTATAAAAGATATCATCGAACGGCATCATATTTTTTTCGTTAATAAAACTACCAACTTCCTTAATCATTGCTTTACAATTTCTTGTCATTCTTTCCAACACGTTTTTAAAAAAAAACGTAGATGGCCAACCTTTCCAAGTATTCTTCAAGCACTGAAAAATCTCGCGCTCACGCCCTGGGTATTCTCTTCGAATACTTCTATCCGATTTCTCCCATACGAATTTAATGGGGGAAAGGTCAGGAGATTGATGCGGCTATATCATAAATTTCAAAATGTTATTCCTTTTTTTGACTCGAGATAATCTTCATATAATTTGTTTTGGATCATTGTCTTGTTGAAAATCTTTTGCAATAATAAATAAACAAGATGGTGTTATGGGATCTTACCCATAATAATAATAATGGACTATTCCATACTTAATAAATACTGAGCCTCAGGAGTAGGCAAAACTGTTCGTTCACTTTTTGAACCGACTGTTCGGTTAAACTCTCTTCCACATACGGAGGAATTCATCTTTAGGCTACGCCGAAGGGCGGAGTTTTTCGGGGAGAATGAATTAGATTTCCCATTTCCCGTTTATACTTTTTCAATGGGACCTTTTTTAGCCGAGCCTAATGGATCGGAATGCCCATTAAAAAGGCATTGTCACATGATCACTTCAACGTTCTGCCCCTTATGAATATCGTCAACAGAGATCATCGCTCGCTCATTTTTTGGTACAACTGTTCTTCAAATCTTGATACGGGCGGGCGGAAACCGAAGGAGGCTAAAGAAGGTTTTCTCCTTCGGGGAGAGTAAAATTCAAAAAAGAATACGGGTTCGAAAACAATGGATTTTTTGGCCGAAATGGCTCGGGAATAATCACGTTATAAAAAACTTGTGCCACACGACATCGTGGGAGGTGACTGAATATCGTCAGTCGCTCAACTCCTGAGCGACTGTTCGGTTGGACTCTCTGTCTACGGACGGAGAGGAACCCGAACTGACTCGTTCGGGAATAAAATCTCCCCTGAACCCGTTTATACGGGTTAAAATGGGCATATTTTTACTCTATTGAACTCGCGGGCTCGGGAAACCCACAATAAAAAATAGACCTTGTGTCAATGTTGCCCCAGTGGTGGGGGAGACTGAATACTGTCATCGCTCAAGTCCTGAGACACGAAGTGTTCGGTTGAACTCTCTGCCTTCGGGCGGAGGAACCTGAACGAGGCTACGCCGAGGGGCGGAGTCTCGTTCGGGAAGGTAAAAAAAGATTGAACCCGTTTATACGGGTTCAATGGGCATATTTTTGGCCGATTTTTATCCGAGACCCCATGGCTTTTTAAAATCCACACCAAATAACCGACCTTGTGTCACATGTTGCCCCAGTGGGGGGAGACTCAATATCGTCAGTAGTTCGAGTCGAGTCGAGTCAGAGGCAGTCCGAAACAGAGTCCCGTTCAGACAATTACTGCAAGACATTGGAATAGTGATACTGGTCGAGACTACATTGTTCTCCCTACTAAACCTGATTGTTCATACTAACACTTCTACTTCTTTGTATATATTCCTGTTTGTAATATATCTGTGTTATTCCATACCTGTGTTCGAGTTCTTCTTTATTGGTTCTACCTTGGACTATCACCGTGGTACAAGGAACCGGACCATAACAGATGGTATAGTATATCTTTGCAAAATCGAATGATATTGTTCTTTTTTTTCATGATTCCCTTGACCTTGAATCAAATCTCCAGTCCTTTTGCTCATCTCAACAAATCAACTGAGGGGTTAATGGGGAAAACAAAATATAATGTTTCCCATACCAAATAATCATAACTTAGCAAAATGTATTCTGAACAGATGAATCCAAATTTGAACAATTTTATAGTAAGAGGAGCCTGGAGAGAAAAACCGAAAAATAAAAGCATATACACAGTTTTTTTTTAAGCGTTTCACCCCAAGCAAGGCGGGAAGCCACTAGGACGCAAGGGGTTACAGAAAATTTGGGGCAAGATCAGATAGGAGTGATAGAGGAAAGGATGAAGTGAAAGATAGTGGATAGATCAAGGCAACTGGAGATGTCGATTGACATTACATTTGAATAGCTGGAGATTATAGCTCTCAGGGAAACTAGAATAGGGAAGGGTGTTCCACAGGCGAGAGATGCGAGACATGAAGCTATTGGAGTAGAAGAGACGGCTACATTCGACAGTGAAGGGGTGAGAGCGGGATGCCAGCCTCGTAGGGCGCTTGAACTCATGAAGTCTGGGAACCAGCGAATGCAGCTCCTCGGAGCAATTACCATGAAAGTATTTGTAAAAAGACAGAGAGAGGCGACGGCGCGTCTGTAAGAAAGTGACTGTAGATGAGATGCCAGAGCAGGGCCGATAATATTGCATATCCGCCTCTGAAGCCTATCAAGAACCCCGAGGCAAACAGAAGGGGCACCAGACCATATATGGCAGCAATATTCCATACTGAAAATGTATCTTTTACTTAAAAAAATCATACAAAAATATCTGCTTTGTCAGCTTTTATGACGAACTCAGGTCGAAAAGAGTCTTCTTTTTCTTAGTTCTTAAATGGAACGTGCGTTTGAAGGCCGGTCGAGTGAACTAAGATGATCAGCGTTCACGTAAGCCGATCACCAGCAACACTCAGAAATGTGGAAAAAGAAAAATTCATGATTTCGTTCATCAGGATCGTCGCTGAATAATTCATCAGCTCTCTCTCTCTCTCTCTTTCTCGTTTTTTTCTCTCTCTCTCACTTTTCCCTCTCTCTTTCTCTCCCTTCCCCTTTTTCTCTCTTTTTTCTATACCCCTTTCCTCTCTTTCCGTTTCTATTTCGTTCTATCTCTCTTTCTCTTTATTTATCTCTTTCTCTCTCTCTCTTTTATTTTCTATCACTTTTTTCTCTTTCATTTTTTCTCTCTTCAAATACCTCCTCCATATTTTCTTTTTTTTTTCTCTCTTTTTTTCTTTTTTTCTTTCTCTCTTTCCATTCTTTCTTTTTTTTCTTTTTTTTCTTCATTCTCCATCTATTCTCTTCTTTTTTTTTCTCTTTTTTCCCCTTTCTCTCTTTTCTCTCTCATTTTTCTTTCTTTCTTTCACTCTAATTTTCACTCTTTCTCTCTCTACTTTTCTCGCTCTCTCTCCCCTCTTTCTCTATCAATCCCTTTATCTCTTTCTCTCTTTATCTTTCTTTCTTTCTTTCTTTCTTTTTTTCTTTACCCCTTTATCTCTTTCTCTATCAATCCTTTTCTTTCTTTCTCCTCTTTCTTTCTTTCTTTCTTTCTTTCTTTCTTTCTTTCTTTCTTTCTTTTTTGTAAATTTAGTTTCTTCTCTTGTCTCATTTCTTTCTTTCTTTCTTTCTTTCTTTCTTTCTTTGTCTCTTTCTCTCTCTATGTCTCCTTTCTTTCTTTCTTTCTTTCTTTCTTTCTTTATCCCTTTGTCTCTTTCTCTCTCTCAGTCTTTTTCTCTTTCTCACTTTCTCTCGTTCTCTCTCTTTCATATGTAGAAACAGTTATGAAGTTCTGTGACAGCTGTGATCACTATGTAAGTTCCCAAGGGGCCTATTTCAAAGGAGACGCTGGTCAAATTTAAATGATATATTAAATATAGGATTTACTGGAGTATTTACTTCCCTTATTCTGGTATGAGAACTAAATTTTTACGATACCATTTTTTAATTCACTTAACATTTAAGTCTTTGCGATGTTTCCGCTGATAATTTTCATGATTTTGTGGAACTGTTCTGTGAGTGTTCTCATACCATTTCAGAGGTATGCAATCAGTTACAAATCTAATCTCACTTGATTATAGCCTCTTCCGTTTTTAACTGTCCATTAATGGTATGAACATTGATTGATGGGTTTGTCTTTGGTTTCATGTTTTCTTTATTTTTACTTCAACTTAGGCGACACTATTTTTTCGGACATGACACAAATTCAGGTTTTTTAATGATTTAGTCGTCGAACGTCTACAATATGCAAATTTTCTGCAGGTAAATTGTACCCTGACCATTACATTTGAGTATCTTTACCATTCACTGCGAAAACGTATTAAAATCCTGAAGAAGAATGCATTCAAAAGAAGTCATCAGTTTGGTCCAAAAGAAGAGAGAAGACGGGCTCAGCATCCGAAAGATCGCCGCTGAGATGAAGCTACCGAAGTCAACAGTTGAATACATGCTAAAGTACAGACTATGAACGGAAGAAGAAGAAGAGAGGACGGAAAAAAAAAAAAAAGAATTTCAAGAGAACAGAAAGAAGAATGAAGAGGAGTGTTACGAGGTTGTTATCATCTGGAGAAAAGGTGACAGCGAAGAAAGTAAAGGAGAAGTGTGAACTTGACGTCAGTGTTCGAACTGTACAAAAAGAAAGCTACACGAAATTGGACTTAAGTATGCTAAAATCAAGAAAAGAATTACACTAACGAGAAAACACAAGGAGGCAAGGCTGGGAAGCGCCAAAAGATGGATAACAAACCATGTCGACTTCAAGAAAGTGATATTTACTGATGAAAAACGTTTTAAGTTCGATGGACCTGACGAGTGGTGTACATGGTCGAGAAAAGGTGAACCTGTTATTCTCAACAAGAGACAGATGGGAGGAGGAGGAGTCATGGTTTGGGGGGTATGGAATGGAAACTTTGGCTCAGTGGTTAAAAGGACGTCAAAATAGCTTGAGCTACAGAGAACTTTTTGGAAAAGAGAGCCCTACCACTTATAGAAAAAGAAATGGGAAGTAATTTTATTTTGCAGCAAGATAACTGCAGCATCCATGTGGCCAAATCAGTGAAAAATTGGATGTGTGAAGCAAATATAACTACTCTGGAATGGCCTGCAAGAAGTCCAGACTTAAATTTAATTGAAAACATATGGGAAATGCTTGCAGAGCTTGTTTACGACGGGCCAGAAATAACCAGAGAGGCTGAACTGTGGCAGCGCATACAAGATGCTAAAAATAGACTGCTAGAAACACGAAGAGACGTTATTATCAATATGTACGAACATTATGAAGATAGACTGATAGAAGTCATTGAAAAAAAAGGGTGCTGCCATAGAATATTGGCATTGTTTCTGCAATGTCCGAAAAATACTGTCGCCTGTGTAATGTGAAAATTTGTAAAAAAAAAAAATACTTCTAATTTGAATTCTGCTTTTCCATTTGTAGTATTGAAACAGTTTTTAAATGTTATTGCCATTACACTAAAACAGTACAGACTGCCTGTGCTACCTAAAACTTGAAAAATAAAGTGTCTGAAAAATAGCGTCGGCCCCCTGTAGATAATCAAAACAACAAAAATAATAGATTTCTCAGAGCTACTTTCTCACGCACGCGCTAATGTATCGAACTTTATATACTGTACACCCGTCTTTAAAACAATTGAAAAGTTCTATACCGTCGCCAAGCGGTCACTTTGAGAACTTGATACGACTCATTTTGCTAAGAACTATTTTGAAAATTAGTCGCTGAATTTTAGAAGTTTCTTTTTCCTGAAATTTTTATTTATTTTGCCTGCAGATTTTGTCCGTTGCATCCAACTAGTCCAGAGATGAGGGGCCCGTAAATGAGAAGTTTGTCTCTATAATAAATATCATCAACTCTTAATGGCAATATTTTTATCATTTTTTATATATATATATATATATATATATATATATACAAAAAAGAAAACAGTAATCAGATTAATAATCTACAGTTCATTATCATTTATTTTTAAAAAAGTGCTCAATAAAAGTAGAGCATAATATTATATTATTATTTAAAAGGGAGAACAAGATTTCAAAATTTTTTATGGGTGTTTTCTTGTTTGACGAATCCAAAGACAGATCTAAGCTAAAGTAGAAAAGTAAAAAAATGTAAGTTCGAGGTTAAGTGTGGGTATGTAATACATGCTTGACAAGATGAACCGTCATATATTAGAAAATTTCCGTTTCGCGATGAAAAATATTTTTTTAAATAATATATATATATATAACTTATCATCCACCTGCAAAAAAAAAGACTAAAAATAATGGAAGCTTTAATAAAAAAAAAAAGCCAAATCTTAACAATATTAACTACGAACAAAGCCAAAATATGCTAACCCGTATTCGAAATTAAAACATCCCTACCACACATAAGATATAAACAGTTATGTTCAATTCAGCTAAAAATCGAATCATCCTTGATAATGGCTAAAGATATAATGTAAAGCGCTCGGGAAATATAAAACATTTGGACAGTTCTTACACACCTTTGTCCAGAAAAGAAAGCTCTCGTTCGGACACAAGAAAAATTAAATAAAAAGCTCAACCGTAGTACCTTGTCTGTCGTTTTTAATGAAACATGCATATATATATATATATATATATATATATATATATATATATATATATATATAGATAGATATATAGATAGATGCGTCAGAATACCTCCCACATAAGAGTCAGACATTTGTATTATTAATGTCTTCATCTAACTAATGTCTTGCTATTATATGGGAGGCATTTGTGAGATATATTTAGTGCAGCCTAAATATATAATAAAATATAGTTTAGGATATATTTATGGGTTAAAGTTCATCAATGTCATAGAGCGTCTTTAGTTATAAAGGTGGATTACTAATAGGTCAACACCAAACGATGACAGTCTACTTTTTGTTTAAAGTAGGGTAAAACAAACTTTTTTACGTAAATGGCCAAATTAAAAAACGTAGGTATATTTAACGGGACATAAAAATTTTTGTATTTAAAACAATCAAAATGTGAATATCAAATTTTAATAACAAATATATATAATTACAAAAGATACTACATTATTGACAGTAAAAAAAAAAAATATCCATACACAAAATAAATTCAATGTGATTTTGATATTGATTTTTTTTATATTTTCAAAATCTGCTTTTATGTTACTGGTCTTTATTCGAAGACTATTAGTTGAATGGGAATCACTTCTGTTGTAACGTAAGGAAAGTTACTGAATGGAATAATCACACGAAGGTTAGTAATAAACGATAATGCTTAGGACAAGAAAACACATGAGATTCGCCAGCAGCGCGTTTCTTTAGTCAACTGCTAGAAGTGAGTAAATGAATTCAAAATAATCTCCAAGTACATGATATTGGAATACGAACCGCCCCCCAGGCGGTCGGATGTGACAAAAGGCCGAATTTAATGTGGGCTTTCATTTATCCCGAAGGTTTGACCAAAATTCCCCGTAGACTCTGTATAAAACAATCAGGTAAGCTGAATTTCTTGACGAGACTCTGCCCTTCGACATAGCCTCGTCTGAGAATCCTCTCTGCCAGGAGGCAAAAGTTTGACCAGTGTAGCTGGAGAAGAATCTCAACATACAGTATTTACTACTGTATTTATGTGAATGGGAACATACCTATTATCGTCCATAGGTATGCTATAACATACTCAAACTATTTCTTTCAGCATTTTGATCGTTTTTATGTGCTACAAAAAAAAAATGGTTCAAAAGTAGTATGTACTAACCCCACATGCGTAACAGTTTTTTCTTGATAAGTAATTTTTATTTAGCTCTGGCCCCACACACCAGCTGGTGTGTCTCGGTAAAACCTTTGCTTCCTTCCTCTTTTGGTGCAGTGAGGAATCGATTTCTTTTTTAGAACAATCTGAGAATAATTTTAGATGACTTACGTTACTAAAGGAAATGAAAATATGATGTTAAAATTTTAGGATGCAGTGAACTGCATGAAAATATTAAATAAAATGCAGTGATGATAATGATTCGCAGGTCGGTTCCCTAACAGCAACAATCTTTCTCGTCCAATATATAATAATAGCTTATCATTTTAGTTGTTTCTCCTCAAGTTTTGTCCAGTATACACTGCCATATAGGAGAACTGACATCACGTAAGAGTTCAATACTTTTTTTTCTTTCTTCCTAAAGAATTTTTTCATTTCCTTAATACGTTGCTTAGCATTTGGACAGGCATCTTTTGCTATCCGAATGCGACGCTTCGAATTTTAGTGTCATTTTTTTTCGTTCTCTGTTAAACGTCTTCCCAGATATTCAAACTGCTGTACTTATTTGAAAATTGGTACACCCTTGTACAAAATATTATTATGCAAATGAAAATGCAGCCTTTGACACACAATTTAAATTACATGATCCAGCAGCCCACAATACTATCAATACTTGAATTATAAATGTAGCCTTGTGAAAAGGCAAATTGAAATAACCAAGGAAAAATTGTCATCTTTGATAATGGCTTATGTAAATGAAAGCATAGATTGGATTAAAAATATGTATCAATATTGAGATTTTCTTTCTTCGTTTAATGATAATATTATTAAGCTTATCAGATGTTATGAAAAGAATTTACATAAAATAAATCGACACCACTTGTCTATATTATTTAATGAAACATGTATATATATATATATATATATATATATAGTTTATCGTTTCTTAGAAATCATCTATATAAACATTGACAGACTATCATCATTGTCTTGTCCGTATATTGCTTAATATTTGTAATTGACATCTTTGATAATGGCTTAAGTAAGCCGAAAGCTTAGATTGTATTAAAAAATATGGATCAATATTGTGAATTTCTTTCTTCGTTCAACGATAATGTTAATAAACTTATCAGACGTTACGAAAAAAATTTACATAAAATATATTATTTAATGAAATATATGAATATATATATATATATATATATATATATATATATATATATATATATTATAATAAACGTGCAATCAATTTACAAATACATGAATTATTCACACAAAACTAATGCAAAGGTTAATGATTTAAATGGCGAGACATCCATCATCGCAAACAATTCAAATAGTATACAAAAACCTCCAAATCCGTTATGAATGAATTGATCCTTGTTTATATAAATTTCTGCCGTATTAGTTGTTATTTTTTACTACAAGCTTTCGTCTGTTCCTACAGACATCTTCAGGTATATAATAGATGTTGTTCTTGTTTTTTTCTTTAGTAATAAGAGGACAACGAAAATATATGTGTTGTTGTATCCGAAAATGCTATTGAAATGAGTTATTGGTTTTGGAACGCGCCAAAGCAACGCTGAGTTTGATTTCAAATTTTTTAAATCATTGCGTTCATACAAAATATGGTGATGAACAAATTTTTTTATTGGTAAATTTTTTGTCAAAGTTAATAATTATATTGTTCAATAATTTCATAATTCGAACTTATTATTTTGTCCACTTGGATCAACAATTTAAATTACAATAAACCTTGTGTGTCATTAATTGAAATTAAACAAATGATTTCATTATTATTTTTTTTTTTTCTGTATTTCTTTAAGCATGCCGGCTATGGCCAATTTGGTATATTGTATGTCCATTCCATAAAATCCTTGCATTTGATTAAATAATTCTCAATTGATTTTTCATATTTATTTTTAACCAATGAAAACCATTGTCATATATCAAAAATAAATTTAAAGTTTTCATAAATATTTCATTGCATTTCTTTTTAAGTCTTCCTTGGAATAGTAACGTCCATCGTAGACAATGGTCGTTTTATGGTCGACAGTCGAGACATTGAGTTTCTGGGATTGATGACAATCAGATATTCAATTGACTCTGAAAATATTTTCAATAAAAATTTTCATACCGTCTTCTGTAGATTCATATTATGACCGGAATTTTATGATCCTAATGAAATTCAAATAGAATTATTTAAACCCTAAACAATTTAATAAAACTGAAGTATGTTGAAAGAAAGGAAACAAAGATATGTTTTTCCAAAAGCATCAGGTTTATTTTTTATAGTGCAATTTTTGTTAAACGAAAAATTTTTTTTTAATTTAGGGTGCATCTTTTTTTCAGAATTAATTTAGTCCTCTGTCCTTCCAATTTTCGTCTTATTCTATTCTAATCAACTAGAATTTTCCATAATTTTATTTTAATTGTTTGTAATCTATAATATTACTATAATATATTTTCCACGTAACTTGTGGCACCGCATATATTTTGAATTTTTTATTTTTTTTAAGCATATTACGCCCTACCCAAGTTTTTTTTTTTTTTTTTTTGCGTGAATCCACTAGGATGCAGAAGATTTGGAACAAGAGCAGATAGGAGAGATAGAAGAAAGGATGAGGAGATTGGATAGTGGTTATCAAAGGTAACTGGAGATGTTGATTGACATTTTTTTGAATAGTTGGAGATTATAGCTTTTTTTTAGTAATTGGGAAGGGTTCCACCACAGGCGAGAGGTGCGAGGTATGAAGCTATTGGATATAGAAGAGATTTATACATTTAAAAGTTTCTACAGTGTAAGGGTGGGGAGCGGGATGCCAGCCTCGTAGGGCGCTTGAATTCATGGAGTCTGGGAACCAGTTTCCAGCTCATCGGAGCAATTACCATGAAAGTATTTGTAAAAAAGACAGAGAGAGGCGACGGCGCGTCTGTGTTTTCTTTTGACTGTATTTTGTTTGATCATTCCAATTATATTTATATCCGCCTTCCTTCTTTTCAAGAACTCTTGAGGTTTTATATTGTCATTTTTATTAACAATTTTTTGAGGGAGGTTTATATATTTTTAATTTTTTTTTGTAAAGTAAATTTCAATTCATTTTTTTTATATAAAATTTTTAAATTTTATTTATTTATTTATTTTTTTGTTTGATTGAAATTTGTTATGTTGTATATTCTGTCTTAGCGTTTTGTACTAAATTTTTATCATATTGTTTGCTCTCTTTTGGGGGTTTTTCTTCTTTTTTAAATTTTTTTTTTTTTCTTTTTTTTTTTTTCTTTTCTTTTTGCGTTCATATATATATTCAAAAAAATTTAAAAATATTTTAAATATTTTCAATATCTTATTTTTTTTATGTTTTATAAGATTTACATCCTCAATTTTCTTATTTTTGTAAATTCATTTTGTATATTTCAATTTTCCGTATTATTTTGATTTTTTTTTTTTTTTTTTTTTTTTTAAACTGATGATAAGAAATCGATAAGTTAAAATTCGAATGTGGTAAAATAATTTATTACATGGAACCTTAAAATGGTAGGTTTTTATTTATAATATATTTGCCTTTTTTAATTGAATTCACATTGAATTTTTCTTAACAAAACCTTTTAATATTTCTGTGCCATTTTTGAACATAATATTAAGATATATATAAATATATAGAATGTGATTATAATTTATTCTGTTATAGCCATCTTCAATATATAACGTTTTTGATTTTATTAAAACATAGACAATTGTTCATTAGTATTTAATATACAAAAAAAAAAAAAATATAATGTTTTTTGAATAATGGAAAACACTTAATATTTTTTTTTTGGCGTTTAAAAAAAACTATTGCTGTTTAAAAAAAAAATCTTGGAGGTCAAAATTGTTTATTTATATATTTAATTTTTTTTATCCAATATTTCAGGTAAAAAAACAAATTTTTCATGTTTTTCATTCGTCAATAATCTCATTTCGAAATTTCAATCCGAAAATCGAAGCAATAATTTATATATATATTTTTATTTAGTTTAATTAAATGATCTTGAACAAATTTATAAACGTTCGAAAAAATATAAAATTTATTATTATATAATTTTTTTATAAAACACATTTTTAAACAGATAAGATAAATATAATTATTTTTAATACGTCTTTTAAAATAAGGGTTTGAAATCTTCTTCTTTTTTTTTTTAAATTTTTAAATCATGAAAAATGTTCTATATCATTAAACTTTTAAAATATAATTTTTATCGTTTTAAATTATTATTTATTTTTTTTCCATATATTTTTATTCTATTTATTATATTAATCTCATCAAATAAAATAATTGTGCATTATATTCTTTTATTTTACAGAAATTAACTTTATTTTTTTCAATTTGATCACACTACATGTTGCGATGTCAATGTAATTCACTTTAACAAAATTCGATGTACAAACTTAAATAGAACTCAAATAATTTTCTTCTGGTTATTTTTTCTATTTTTTTTTTTAAACATTTAACATGCCTCTTTTGGCTTTTTAATTTTAAATAAGAAAAAATTCTTCAAAATTTATTTATTTTATAAATTTAAATAATATTGATTTTTTTTATCAACAAAAAATTTTAAATTAATCTTAATAAATTTTCATAGGTTCTCTCGATATTTATTTCTCATATATTTAAAAAATATATATCTATTTTATCCATAATACTCTCTCCTGAAAATATATTTATTTTTTCTCTCTTTCGCTCTAAAAAGATCATTCTCTCTCTCTCGATTCATGTTTAAAAATCTCTCTCGAATATATTTTGTAAGATCTCTTTTCAGAAAATCAAGAGATTTCTAGAGAGAAAGTGATCTAAAATACCATTTATCCTAAAAATCTCTATTTTATAAAAAATAGATTTCTCTCTAAAAATATAAAATTAAAATTTATTAATAAAATTTTTAATCCTATAAATATATATTTATATATATATATATATATATATCTGTTTAATTCTATATACAACATAGAACCCACTCTCTAAAAGTTCTCTGTGTAAAAATAATAGCCAGGAACCTAATCTCTTTAGGAATTAAATATAAATAAAAGGATCTTTTCATTCATATCTCTCTAAATCTCTCTAAATTTCCATTATATATTATTTTTTTAAATATATAATAAATTAAATAATTAAATGATTAAATCTATCTTTAATATCTGCCTTTTGTTTCTTTTGTGAACAATCTCATTCCAATGAATCTTTCTTTTGAATTGTATCATATTCTCCTCTATAATATATATATATATATATATATATATCATATATATTATTTTATATATCTCTTTCTCTAATTTTACAAATTTCAAGGTCATAAATAATTTTTGAAATCTCCCGAATCTCTCTGAAAAAAACTAAAATTTCCCTATATTTTTTCTCTCTTTCTCTCGCTTTATCATCGTTTAATTTAAATCTCTTTCTAAATATGACATTATAAAAATTTAAATCGCTGGCTTTCTCTTAGGGGAAAAATTTTCCATTAAAATCCGAACTCTCATTTTATATATCTTTTTATTTTATATTCAAATATACACGTATAATCTCTTTTCATTCTCTCATTGATTCTAAATTTTTATATGATATATATACTATATATATATATATATATATATATAAAATATACATATAAAATTTATTTATAAGATTGGAAAACATTTATTTTCTCCTTTTGAAATTGAAAAAAAATAATTTCAAATTCAAAATCCATGAATTCTTCATCTTCACAATTATATATATATAACCGATATATATATATATATATATATATATATATATATATATATATATATATATATTTATATGTAACATAATTTTGTTATTTTGTTCATTAAATAACTCCACATAACTGTTTTTGTCTGTGAAATTTAAAAACAAATTAAAAATATTTAAAATTAAAATAATAAATTTGATTGCAAAATATATAATATATATATTTTTTCACATAGGATATATATTTATATAAAAATGGATTTTTATATATTATATATTTTGTTAACGATAAATAAATATATATATATATATATATATATATATATATATATATATATATATATATATATATAAAAATAATATGTTGTAGTGGTTCCAACGAGAGAAAAGTATGTATATTAAAAAGAAGAGGGTGCCGCAAACGTTTTTTTGTTGTAATGTGGATTTATTGAGAAAAAATATTATACTTTGTTTTACATAATTTCACGACACGTGTTTCTGGTCTGGTCTCGAACCGTCTTCAGGTGAAAGTGGAGATTTTTACATATTATTAAAAATAATTAATTTTTCTTCATGTTCAATGTGGAATATTCTCGATATGAGACATTCTGTTTTGTGTGTTGGCAATCCGAATTTTCTTTCTAAAATTGTCAATGAAGAGTTCTGCGTGAAGGGTCATAAAACAATTAAGGTTTGTCCAGCGAGTAGTTATCGGCATTTAATCTTTTAATGTTTTAGTGACCTCTATGTGCTCTTGGATCTGTTTCTATTTTGGCGTGTTCCTGTCAGCATGCGTATATATATGCGTGCGTATATTTCCCTCCATACATATTGTCTTACTACGAGAAATTTTCGTAAACTTATTTGTACCTATATACGCATACACACACATACGCACATACACACTATCCCACCACAAGTAGTCAGTACACACACACATATACACACATATTTCCCAATCTACATGGAACCAGTACACACAACACACACTAAAACACACATTTACACACACACACACACAAATACACACACACACATTCCTATATATATCATTTATACAATATATATACAAAATGTATTTATGTATAATATATATATCTATATAAAACAAATCATATATGAATGTGCGTCCATATTTGAAATTGATCATTGTATTTGGGTCACCCTTGTTGCATGTTTTTTTTTTTTTTTTTTAAAAAAATTAAAATCTAAAAGAAAACAGTTCATTTGAATTTGTCTATAAAGTTTTTTTAAGTGTATTTGTAGATAAATAATAAAAATCTAAATGATATATCGGCAAAATAATATTAAAAATACCCTGGTTACATTTTTAAATTGTTGTGATAAAAAAATTTTTTTTCTGTTGTCTTTCAATTTTATATTTGTTTTTTTGTGTAAAGATGTGGTTGTTGTTCAGTTGTTGGCTGATAATATTTTAAATGAAAATCTTAATTTTTAGCATTTAAAAAAAATTAAACTGAATTTAAAAAAATGCATTTTAAGTTTTTGTTTAATGTGAATGTTTTTTTTTTATTTTCATCAGCCAACAACTGATATAATGATTTCCCTACACAAAATCAATTTGTTTGCATTGACAGAAGAACAGTATTTTTTTGTTGATATAAATTTAAATGAAACCTAATATGTGTTTTTAATATTCTAGATTATCAAACAGACAATTACTCGTATCTACAAATACAGGAAAAAAACTTTATAGACAAATTCAAACCCGAACTGAATAGATCGTAACCCCCACACAAAAAAAAAAAAAACAACATGCACACAGGGTGACCAAATACAATGATCAAATCAATCACATACATGGACGCACACTCATATACATATACACGAGGAGATATATATATGTGTATGTACACATACATACATTTTATGTATGTATATGCGGATGTTGACAACTTAAAAATTTGTGTGTGTGTGTGTGTGTGTGTGTGTGTGTGTGTGTGTGTATTCCATGTGTTCACTGTAAATATGTAATAAAATATGTGTGTATATGTGTGTGTTACTGATTACTTGTGGTGGGATAGTGTGTATGTGCGTATGTGTGTGTATGCGTGTATAAGTACAAATAAGTTTACGAATTCCTCGTAGTAAGACAATATGTACGGAGGGAAATATACACGCATATATACACGCATGCTGACAGGAACACGCCAAAATAGAAACAGATCCAAGAGCACATAGAGGTCACTAAAACATTAAAAGATTAAATGCCGATAACTACTCGCTGGACAAACCTTAATTGTTTTATGACCCTTCGCGCAAAACTCTTCATTGACAATTCTAGAAAGAAAATTCGGATTGCCAACACACAAACAGAATGTCTCATATCGAGAATATTTCACATTGAACATGAAGAAAAATTAATTATTTTTAATAATATGTAAAAATCTCCACTTTTACCTGAAGACGGTCGAGAGACCAGAAACACGTGTCGTAGTAAAATTATGTAAAAAAAAGTATAATATTTTTTCTAAATAAATCCACATTACAACCAAAAACGTTTGCGGCACCTCTCTTTTTTTTTACATATATATATATATATATATATATATATATATATATATATATATATATATATATATAAATATATATAGACTCTTTTTTGAAAATATTTTGATTTTTGATTTGCAAATAATCAAAAAATCTCGAGGGAAAAAGGTTTTAAAAAAAAAGAAAGAGCTACAAACATGGACTTCTGTCGACAAAAAACTCTTCATAGATGCAGGTCTGAAGCCCAAAGAAAAAACCCCGATACGAGTAAATAACTAACTAACTAACTAACAAAAGCGCTCAATACAACCGTAGAGCAGACCTTACTTTCCCTGACGATCCGTTTAGGTGAAACCTAGGTAGGTTTGTCTGGCTTTGGAGGTGTATGTATCTATCTATCTATATCTATCTATATATCTATATAAATATATATATATATATATATGGATTTTCAGGAATCGGAGAGCCGAGTTCGAATTATTAAACCGAAAATTACATTCATTTACATATATTCCATTCCCTTGGGAAAGGTGTGAAATCTCTTTAGTTCTCCCTCCAGCTATGGGTAAATTTTTTACTTTATCAAAATAGCCTTTTATGGCAACTGGTCTTTTAGGACAACTCTGAATTTTTGGAATAGAATATTTATAAAATCGTTTACCTTATGGGATTTACGCATTTAGAAGTTCTGGATGTATCCCATCCCTTTAAAAAACACTGATGGTCCTTCACTAAACCTTCACCACTATAATCAAATCTCATTTTTGTTGTCGGGTCAAGAAACCTGGGAACTGATTTTTAGTATTGACTCATACGTCGAATTCGACGCAAAAGAGTCGACTATATATATATATATATATATATATATATATATATTTATATATATATATTTCAAACAAATAAAATAAAAAGAATAACGTAAATTAATTAAAGATGACCAATGAAGGGGAGAAAAATTCAAGAAATTATTAATAAGGATATTTTTATATATATAATAAATATATATATATATAAATTAAATATATATATATATATATATATATATATATATATATATATATATATATATATATATATATATATATATATATATATATATATATATATATATATTTCCTTGTATTTATCTTTTATGCCCTGTCAATTCCCCATAATTAAGGGACTATTGGAAGAGTTCATAATTTATGGTTTTAGTGATAAAATGTCTTACTAATTAACCCATAGCTGGGGGAGAGAAGAGAAATAAGATTCATACCTTCCCCAAGTATATTTGTATTTAAATTAATTTACTAAATTAAAATGGAAAATTGGAACTCAAATCCGATTAATAGTTTCTAACTTATCCATAAACCATGGATACATCCAAGCTTAATTTCCAATTGGTCACCCATAGAGGTACTCAGACCAGGCTTGACATTGATATATAAAAAATCAAATTTGACTAAGAGCTAACCTGTAAAAAACAATATGAATATGACCTTATTCATATATATATATATATATATATATATATATATATATATATATATATATATATATATATATTGTGTGTGTGTGTGTGTGTGCTGAAAGTGATAATGAAGATTGCGATCAAATGAAATAGAATAATAATAAATCTATAGTATATATATATATATATATATATATATATATATATATATATATATATATAAACTATATATGATAATAACAAAGACCTAATCTTTTTTTTTTATATTTCTAATTTATATATATATATATATATATATATATATATATATATATATATATATATATATGTGTGTGTGTGTGTGTGTGTGTGTGTGTGTGTAAAAATATATTGAAAATAGGAAAGAACTCGTTAGGTAAATAATCCAAAGTTCTTTTAGTATTTTTGTTAGTATTTAAAAAAATAGTGCTCGATAATTGATGTTTTCGGTTCTTGTTTTGAAACATGAGAACTCTTATGTAGCGTTGGAATCATATTTTTAAATCAATAATTATATATATATATATATATAGGGTGCGATGGATAAATTGTCGTCTCAATGACGCCATAATGAAAATAACGCTGACGTCTCATTTTAACAGAGATAATTACCAAAATTACACAAGAATATCTTGAAATATTACAGAGTAAATTGATTCAATAAAATCGCCATTGGTTGCAACAACGACCCCCAAACAACTTCGGAATCTCCTGCATCTAATTCTAAATCATATTGTTTAAAAACCCAAACATAATAATTTAATTCATCTTTGTTTTCTAGGAGATGGGTGGCCAAATGTTAGGGGTGATGTGAACGCAAAAATTGTCTGACAGCCGTGACTGGGTTCCCCTGCTTGTGTGGCTTGGTGCAGCGTCCTGTTACCAGACATAGGGTCTTCAAGCAGCCGTATCTCCCCAAGGCACTTGATGCAGGCCTCCGTATTGAGTCTGAGGCCCTCAGAAACAAATTCGGGAGTTCTTTTCTTATCAGAACGATCAGAGTGAGTTTTCCAAGCTGTCGTACCTTCGTAATCCCCATTAGACTCATCCAACTCTTACCAAATTCTCTGAAAAAGAAAATGCCACACAAACACTCTGAAATATTCGTCTTGAGCTTCTGGCATGAATGCCAAAATCTCAGTACAGTATATATTTCCTAAATTTTGGCGGAGTGGATTGATCCCAAAAAAATTTTTTCCTCAAAGGAGGTGCCCGGTGAGCATACTATACTGCGTAGTAACAAAATCAAAAACAAAAAAAGGCACAAATATATATATATATATATATATATATATATATATATATATATATATTTATATATTTTATTTCATATTTAATCCGCTTGTCTGAATCATCTTCAAGAAGCGAGAGCAAGGTCTAAAAATTTTAACCAATCTAACAAAATAGTGATCTTATCTCACAATCCTCACACTGCTCCATTAATGTGGATTCTTTTGTAAATCATATAACAATTTAAAATAAATGCCACTTAAGATTATCGCATAAACTTTCATAACTGAATCAATAAGACTGGCAGATCCTCATACGTCAAATAATGGAGAGTCCATTATTATTATTATTATTATTATATAAGCAGCAGTGCTGAAATGAACCACCATTACTGAACAATTGAACAAACAGATCGTTTTGTGGAAAGATTTTTTCTCTTATTCAAAGTTCAACAATCTTTCAGTAATTCATATATATATATATATATATATATATATATATATATATAATACACACACATACGCATATATATATATATATATATATATATATATATATATATACACACAACATATACATATATATATATATATATATATATATATATATATATATATATATACACAACATACATATATATATATTGCAACACATTACACACACATACACACATATACATATATATGTGTGTGTATTTAGAAACATATATAGAGGTCTAATATAATGCACACACACACACACACACACACACACACACACACACACACACAATTAAATATGGTGGATATATATGAATTTGTATGTGTGTGTTAATATATTTTATAAATATTAAAAGTAATTTGATATCAAATTTACGAACACATTTAATATATTGTTCAGAATCTGGTTTTCCTGTTGTTCCCAAGGATATAAATTTACAAATTTGACATCAATTTAATTCCTTTTGCAATATTCCCCACTTCCCTACTTCATATTGGCATCTTTTTCGGGATCTGTGAATGTTAATTAAAGAACGGAAACGATTTTTGATACTGGCTGATGGCGAAAAATTAACGCTGATAATTAAGCACAATTGATAGCCAAAGTACAATGAAAAGTAAATTATCTCTGTTCTATGCCAATCTGTAAATTCTAGAGGGATATTGAGAAAGATTGTCGGGGTTTTATTACCCTTTTATTGAAGAGATTTTGCTCCCTTTATTGGGGATATTGCTAGGTTTATAGTGTTCTCTATAAAATCGAAGGGCGGTGATGGCCGACATGGTGGCTTCCTGTTTAAGCTTAGGTAAGAAAAATGATTTTGATGTCACTATTACGGGAAAATAAAACAAATCAGTATACATCAACAGATTTTACAATATTCGTATATCTTTGAAATATGCAACATTTATGCTATCTATCTATCTATCTATCTATCTATCTATCTATCTATCTCATTCTTTGTTCATGTCTACCTCACTCTCTCTATCTGATATTGTTCATATCTCTGTATCTCTCACTGTTCATATCTATCTATCTATCTATCTATCTATCTATCTATCTATCTATCTATCTATCCCATTATCTGTTCATATCTATCTATCTATCTATCTATCTATCTATCTATCTATCTATCTATCTATCTCTCACTGTTCATATCTATCTATCTATCTATCTATCTATCTATCTATCTATCTATCTATCTATCTCATTCTCTGTTCAGATCTATCTATCTATCTATTTATCTATCTATCTATCTCTGTTCATATCTATCTATCTATCTATCTATCTATCTATCTATCTATCTATCTATCTATCTATCTAAGCCTGTTCTATCAAGGCTAGTAATGACGTAGAGAGTTAAAAAGTTGTTTAAAAAAGTAAATAAACGCATATCCTCATTAGGCTATAATATTATTAATTATTTATATATATATATATATATATATATATATATATATATATATATATATATAACAAAATATTGTTTTAAGGTGTGCCATATTTATGGGTAAAAGTGCTTAATAATCGGTGATAGGACTTGCGTAAAAGTAGATTCTGAGGTCAACACTGAACGGCGACAAACATGGCTTGATGATTGCATTCACGCATGAAAGAAACTGTTGCTACTAGGCGTTGACCTCAGTCTCCACTTTAAAACATCTATCTATCTATCTATCTATCTATCTATCTATCTAAAAATAACAATGTAAATCTATTTAATAAGCGGAATGAGGTTATGTTAGTTTGTAAGCATAGAATTATGTTTCTCTTAAGATATTGAAACCCTGGATAAATTTCCTTTTAGATTATATTTTAGGTTTTATAGCGTTTATTCCCCTTTAACCGTTCAAATGTTTCTTTCTTCACAAAAATTTATATGTCTTAAAGGCTAAATTTAAATTTTAAACATCCTCCAATTTGTTTTTCTTTTCCCAATTGACCCCTACCTGCACCTCTGCATTTGGACCCCAGTAATGTTTTCGTACTTTTTTGTACTATTTTATTTTGGGGGCTATGAAGCGGCGTTCCTCCCATGAACATCTGTATATTTAAAAAAAGAAAAAAAGAACGTAAACTTTATCTTCTGCCCGTAACTAAGGAAGCTAAAGTTCCTCACCAAAACGTAGATATATGCATATTTGTTAATATATATACTTAGCTCTGTCTAACTACATCGAGCACTATTATATTTACACCTTATGGTTAAATTTGATATTTATTTATTTTCTTAAATGTCTATGCAAATTATACACGGGCGTATACGGTTGATAATATGTAAAGTTGAATTTAAATATATATATATATATATATATATATATAGAGAGAGAGAGAGAGAGAGACAGCATAAAGAAGATTCTTTATAATGAAAATGAGCAAAGGGAAACAATCCAAGTATTGTGAAGTTATTTCATTTGGAAACTTGTATTTGTACTAAGTCGGTCCTAAAATAGGTTCGACGTACAAAACGTTAGGGACGATATAATAGGTATTACGCAAGTAATCTTGTTTTGGACGTTGACTACTTTAAAATTCGAACTAACATTCGACTACTCTCGTCCGACATCGACTAACTGTCGTCTAACTGTCGACTACTGTCCGACATCGACTAGTATTTAAACAAAAAAATGAAAATAATTTATCGATATATCTAAGGCCGGTTTAAAAGGGATCTCCGAAAGATGGGCTCGGCCAAAATATGATTAGGTTGAACCCGTACAAACGGGTTCAGGGTCTGAAATTCCAAAGTTATCAAATCCTCTTTGTTGCTCAACTGCTTTCTAGAGAGCCTGTACTTTATAATGTTCCATAAGTTTTCTATGGGGTTGAGGTCAGGAGATTGGGGCGGCCATGTCATAACACTCACCTGCTTCTCATCAAAGTATTCCTTCATCAATTTTGATTTTTGACAGGGAACATTATCCTGCATAAAAATGATCTTGGTAGGGTCGATTTGCACCCTTTCAGCAGAAGGAGCAGACAAGACTCTAAAATTCTCTTGTACTGCTCGCTCCTGAGGGTCTTTTCAATAGGTTTTAAGAAACCAGTTCCATGAAAAGAAAAGCATCCCCAGAACATTATACTGAACGGATGCTTGACAGTACTTACTGATAAATTCAAAGAGCTTTCAAAGCTTCTTCTTTGATTTTAGATCGCTTATCCTTTGAATTTAGCTCAACTTTCGTTTCATCGGAGAAGAGAAAAATTTAGTAAAAAAAAAATCAGGTGAGTCACTTTTATCGAACAGCACTGTATATATATATAGTAAAATGACCAGCAATACATATTAGCTGGAGTTGAAGACATGCAATTGCGTTTCAAAATATTTAGATTTCGGTATTAAATAACCCATAGAGGTGTTGATATGTCGCTGAACAAAATCAACCAAACAACATGAAAGAACTCTTTCGTGATAATAATCGACATAATATCCTCCAAAATGTAACACATATACCACGGCCTCTAGCGATTACGTCCACAGAAACCTGTATATGCATAGACCTAAGTAACATCTCACCTGTATTCAATTGTAAAAAACAGAATAATATATATTTATTACTTCAAAGCTCGCAAGAAAATTTATTTTTAGCATTAAATGATATATAAGGCGTTGATATGATGTTAAGCAAACAAAACAAAATAGATGAAATTTACGGTAAAGGTTTCGTAAATTAGTGTACTTTCAATAGATTTTTGCCTCATTAAATTACTTTCTCTTTTAATTATATACGCATTTTCTTAATGGAAAATATGGTCAAACACATGACGCTCATTTTCAGACGCATGTGTATTCACATCAATATGAATATCACTTTTGTCCGACAGACTCCTGAAGTCACACGAAGAAAGAAAATTGAGTGAGACCAATAGAAGAGTAATCAGGAAGACAGTTGATAACGATTGACATTGCATTTAAATTTTTGAAGATCAAAGTTGAGAGGAAAGCAAGAAGCCGGAAGAGAGTTCCACAAGCGAAAATTGAGTGAGAACAATAGAAGAGTAATCAGGAAGACAGTAGATAACGATTGACATTGCATTTCAATTTTTGAAGATCAAAGTTGAGAGGAAAGCAAGAAGCCGGAAGAGAGTTCCACAAGTGAAAATTGAGTGAGAACAATAGAAGAGTTATCAGGAAGACAGTAGATAACGATTGACATTGCATTTAAATTTTTGAAGATCAAAGTTGACTGGAAAGCAAGAAGCCGGAAGAGAGTTCCACAAAATGAAAATTGAGTGAGAACAATAGAAGAGTAATCAGGAAGACAGTAGATAACGATTGACATTGCATTTAAATTTTTTGAAGATCAAAAATGACAGGAAAGCAAGAAGCCGGAAGAGAGTTCCACAAGTGAAAATTGAGTGAGAACAATAGAAGAGTAATCAGGAAGACAGTCGATAACGATTGACATTGCATTTAAATTTTTGATGATCAAAGTTGACAGGAAAGCAAGAAGCCAGAAGAGAGTTCCACAAGTGAAAATTGAGTGAGAACAATAGAAGAGTAATCAGGAAGACAGTAGATAACGATTGACATTGCATTTCAATTTTTGAAGATCAAAGTTGACAGGAAAGCAAGAAGCCGGAAGAGAGTTCCACAAGTGAAAATTGAGCGAGAACAATAGAAGAGTAATCAGGAAGACAGTAGATAACGATTGACATTGCATTTCAATTTTTGAAGATCAAAGTTGACAGGAAAGCAAGAAGCCGGAAGAGAGTTCCACAAGATGAAATTGAGTGAAAACAATAGAAGAGTAATCAGGAAGACAGTAGACAACGATTGACATTGTATTTAAATTTTTGAAGATCAAAGTTGACAGGAAAGCAAGAAGCCGGCAGAGAGTTCAACAAGTGAAAATTGAGTGAGAACAATAGAAGAGTAATCAGGAAGACAGTAGATAACGATTGACATTGTATTTAAATTTTTGAAGATCAAAGTTGACAGGAAAGCAAAAAGCCGGAAGAGAGTTCCACAAGCGAAAATTGAGTGAGAACAATAGAAGAGTAATCAGGAAGATAGTAGATGACGATTGACATTGCATTTAAATTTTTTGAAGGTCATGGTTGACAGGAACGCAAGAACCCGGAGGAGAGTTCTACAATTCCGAAAGAAGAAACTTTTAGTTTAGAACTTAAATTTACATTTAGCCAATTCAATGGTAAAATGATGAGAACTTGCCACCAATGTAGTACTGCGTATATATTTGTAAAATTTAGGCGCCATAGTACAAAATTCTCTAGAAGAATTACTGTGAAACTACTTCTAGAAAAGGTACAGTGAGGATACATTACAGAGGTGGCAAAGTGACTGAAGCCGAGATGCCAGGTCAGGACCAATAACATTGTAGATTCTTCTTTGGATTCTATCAAGAATCATTATATATATATATATATATAGCAGGAGTACCAGACCATATGTAGCAGAAATATATTAAGCATGGTCGAATGGTTGACATATAGATATATAAGACAGATTCTGGAGAGTAAAAATTTTGCCCGAGAGAGTGAACCGAATTTCTTCGCAGTTGACCTAGCAATGGATTCAATATAGCCTTTCTATTCATGTCAGCTTAGAAAGTGAAGACGCAACGTGTCACTTTCCTGGAGGTCAGCTGGAAGGCAGCAAGGGTTCTCTCTGATTCATGGAGAGAAATTTAGTTTTGGAGGCATTAAATTTAACAAGCCATCTTTTGCCTCAGTTAACTTTGTACTGGAGTTCGTTTTGGATATCAGCTGCCATTTTGACCTTGTCAGTCCGATAAAGCTTACTATCAAGGCAAGAGTAAATTGTTGTGTCGTCGGCGTAGATACCAAGTTGAAGGCTGATGACATCAGGAAAAGCATTAATCTTACTTATTATAAAACGCAGATTGTGTGTGTGTGTGTGTGTGTGTGTGTGTACGTTTATATATTGGATCGGATTTCCGACATTTTTCAACCGATTCCAACAAAACTTCACAGGACTATGTAAAATTACCTTGCGGTGGTTCTGACAGCGCCAAAAATTGGAAAAATACAATTGTTTTAGCACGAAATCAATTTGAAAACACGATTACGAGGCATCACTGTCGCGAGAATGAAAGGGGGACAACTCATATCGAGTTATACTTATAAAACCCAGGTTGTTTGTGTGTGTGTCCGTTTATATATGGGGTCGGATTTCCTACATTTTTCAACTTATTTCAACAAAACTTTCTCTTTTTTTTTGGCATGTAGTGTTTCTTATTGTTTTGCAGACTTTTTTCTTTAATTTTACATTTAGAATGCTTTAAAAATTCCATTTACAAGACTATTGTTTATAATAAAATTCTATTCAATCGATAGACTCATAACCATTGAAAACAATATTTTTGTTTGAGTTTGGGTTTGACCAATTCGTAACCCCCCTCCAAAAAAAAACAAAAAACTAATTAAGACATGCGTGTCCGTCAACCTTAAACAGTAATCTTTGTCAATTTTATTTTTCAGTCTTTATGATGGTCGATACTTGATCTATCTCTTACTGTTACATCCCCGGGCAACACCGGGCTCTACTGCTAGTGAAAATTAAAAATAGAGAAATTAAATTAATTAATTAAGTTAAATTATGTTAATAAATTAATTAATAAATTAAAAAATTAATGAAGGAAACTATAGAAGAATGGTTGACTTATAAATAAGTTATCTAACTTGTTTATAAGTCAACCATTCGTGGAGAAGAATAATTGTCTAGTTGAGATATAACAACTTATCACAAGGCCCTAGACACTTCCTGAAGCGATATAGTGAGCCAGCCATTTTGCCACCCTTTTTCTTAACGGATTATATATGTGAGTTCCAATAGACGTCGAGAATGAACTAGTTTCGCCGTAGACATCCAAAGCAATGATTTTCATCGAGAAAATGAACTTTCATTTTGACTGGAGATAACACAAAGTCTGAACGGTGATTAAATTGTTTCATGAGAAAGTAGGAGAGAGCCATATTTATTTTATTTTTATTTATAATATAGCTCATCCGATAAGAGCCACTCAAGGTAGAGTGTTACTAAATGAGGTTGTTGTAACAGCGTACAGGGAGGGAGTAAGTCGTATGTACTATGAGGATATATGCCATAGATTTTTTTTAATGGTTTGCCAACATTTGTGGGTTGTTTAAAGACGAAATCTATTTTGAAGGCACGGTGGGGCCATTGTCAGCGGCTCGGACCGAGAAATCGGAATTCCAGGCGGACCCATTACATTTACCTACGTTTTAATAACCCTGCGAGAGGAATGAATCCTCTTCTTCTCCCCTCCCAGCTATGGGTAAATAGCAGTACAGACGGTTTTATAGCCTTGGACGGCAACTGGTCTACCGCAGAAAGAAATGGCAACCTACTCCGGGAAAAATGCCTCGTCAGTCATGTATCAAAAGATACATGATCGCCTAAGCGTGTATCACTTATGACACGTAACTGAATGACTGACTTTCCAGTCAAATCCGTTACATTCATTTACATGCTAATACCCTTGGGAAAGTAATGAATCCTTTTTTCTCCCCTCAACTATGGGTAAATAGCAGTACAGACTGGGTTTTATAGCCTTGGGCGGCAAGTTCCGCAGAAAGAAATGGCAACCTACCACGGGGGGAAAAAAATTTGCCTCGTCAGTCATCTATCGAAAGATACATGATCGCCTAGGCGTGTATGACGCATGGCATTTAACTGACTTTAGAAGGCACGGTGAAATTATGGATAGCGTCTTGGAGTGAGAAATCGGAGAGCCGAGTTCGAATTCTAATTGAATCCATTATGTTCACTTACGTGCTAATACCCTTGAGAAAGGTACGAATCCTCTTCTCCCCACCAGTTATGAGTAAATAGCAGGACAGACTGGGTTTTATAGTCTTGGGCGGCAAGCGGTCTAGGAGAAGGAAAACTCTGAATTCAAATCCGGTCTGCAGAGGGTTAGGCTCCTTCAGGTTATCTTGCCCAAGAAACACCACTTCTGCTGAGCCTACGGTACCTTTGGTACCCCTATGATCCTAATGGGTCACAGGTTTCGTGATCAACATCTATTTGACATTATAAAAATAATTCATATTTTTGCTAAGGAATATAGAATTAACAATCTTTTGACAATAACAATGATCTTTCGCGACCGATGTAAGCCCTATAATTTTACCCATAGCTGGGGGAGAAGAGATGCAACGAATCCGACTGGAATTCGAACATGGTCTCCCAGTTTTTTCATTCCAAAGCATCCGACACAAAAATACATCTTCAAAAGTCAAAACAGGAAGAGAAATTAACAACAACCCAAAACATCCCCCCACTTGAAAATATCTAGAGAAGTGGCCGAAAGCGCTTGAGACAATGGTCAATATCGATAAATTTTGTTACTCCCACCAAACGGAAAAAAATATGTAAGAACGCTTGTAAAAGCTAAATAAAATTTAATTTAAATTTCTTTGTTTGTCATATTTAACGATAGATGTTTAAAAGAAAGGTTGCTGACCAAATATATATATATGGGTGTCCCTAAAAATTTGACATCATTTCGCAAGCCAATAATAAACTCAAATTTTCACAGAATGTATAGAAACGGAATAAAATTTTGTATTTAATGGAAGAAGATATTACGTGCTTATCTCAATGAGAATCTGCCAGAGAGATGGGTCAGGCGTGGTGGAGATGAAGACAGTTTCCTGATGAAATGGCCGCCGCGGTCACCGGACTTGTCCCCCTGTGATTTATTTTTATAGGAACATGTGAAGGGACTGGTCTATGCCCCCACTTCTTCCTGTTAACATTGATGAACTCAAGTAGAGAATCACTTCCGCACTGGACAATGTTACCAGAGACATGCTACAGCGTGTTTGGCAAGAGCTTAACTACCAACTTGACGTGTGCCGTGTCACAGGCGGTGCACATATTGCACAATTATAAAATCGGTCCCATAATAAGCTTATGATGTTCAACACCTAAACTGTTCAATTTCATTGAACAGCTTAGGTGTTGTTTTAGTAGTTTTTTAGATAATTGCTTTTAAATTGATGTCAAATTCTTTGGGACACTCTCTCTCTATATATATATATATACTCGACTCTCCCGTCGAATTCGACATATGAGGGTCAAGCAAATCAGTTCCTAGATAACCGACATCCTGTCAACAGCACATGAGATTTGATTATAGTGATGAAGGTTTCTTACAGGACCATCAACACTTTTTGAAGGGCCGAATACAAGAGACCTGGTGCACTACGTGCCACAAGGTCCTTAAACAACCCTTCGCAGGTTTTGAATTCAGAGTTGTCCTTCTCCTAGACCAGTTGCCATCCAAGGCTATAGAACCCAGTCTGTCCTGCTAGAGGGAGAAGAAGAGGATTCACACCTTTCCCACGTAAGTGTATATAATGGATTCGACTGGAATTCGAACTCGCCTCTCCGATTCCTCAATCCAAGCCGCTATCCATTACTCCACCGTGCTTCCTATATATATTGCAGTTTTCCTATTTTGAAAAGAGAAAATAATTATTTATTTTCTATATCCTGTCCTTCACGATAAGGAGAACAAGTGCAGGCTCCCAAAGAGCGACAAAATTGTTTTCTGCTTCTTCCCTCAAAACCCGCTACTCCATGGATCTGAAGAATTTAAATGGCATAACATTCGTTATTTTAATATAATGACCTTTCAGGCCTGTGATGGTAATCATACTCATTTGTAGATAATTTGGACTTTTAGGATTTTACATCCATTCACCACAACGGGGTTAGCAATATAAAGTCCACTTTTATTGTTCCAGAAAATAGGCCAGTATCCTATTACTATCGTTGTTAAATATAACGAAATCACCGAGAAACGTTTTGATTGGATAAAAAAGAGGAGAAAACCGGTTGGAATAATCGACGGGTAATAATGTTGTTATTGTCGCTATTGTTGTTGTTGTTGTTGTGGTGGTTCTTCTTCTTCTTCTTCTTCTTCTTCTTATTATTATTATTATTATTATTATTATTATTATTATTATTATGTATTTATTTATTCGGATTATTATTCGTACACAGATATCTTTGTCGCCAAATTTATTTATTTTTTTATTCGGTTTCATATCAACTATATTTTTTTGAATTTTTATTATTTTTTTAAGGCGACAAAGATGATTACAATCGGACTTTCCTCATCACAGAAATATCTTTGAAAGGCTGAAATTTAAAATGGCGACAAAGATGATGACAATAGACCGAATAATGTAAATAGTGTACATAATTTCTCCTCTTTTGAATATAGACAGATACTGAAAGGCTGAAACTTGTGATAAATATGGCGACAAAGATGAAGACAATAGACCGAATAATGTAAATAGTGTACATAATACCTCATCTCAGAAATATAGACAGATACTGAAAGGCTGAAACGTTGTGATAAATATGGCGACAAAGATGAGGACAATAGTCCGAATAATGTAAATAGTGTACATAATACCTCATCTCAGAAATATACACAGATACTGAAGGGCCGAAACGTTTTAATAAATATGGCGACAAAGATGAGGACAATAGTCCGAATAATGTAAATAGTGGACATAATACCTCATCTCAGAAATATAGACAGATACTGAAAGGCTGAAACGTTGTGATAAATATGGCGACAAAGATGAGAACAATAGTCCGAATAATGTAAATAGTGTATATAATACCTCATCTCAGAAATATAGACAGATACTGAAAGGTTGAAACATTGTGATAAATATGGCGACAAAGATGAGGACAATAGTCCGAATAATGTAAATAGTGTACATAATACTTGAACTCAGAAATATAGGCTGATACAATAATTGATTAATAAGTTGTAACTTTAAAAATTTTTTTTTCAAAATCATTCCACCCCATACATGTCATTAAAGGCGATAAGACAGAAAGAGTTAATGAGTGCGAAAGAAGAAGAAAAAAAAATAAAGGAAAAAACATTATTAAGGAGTAATAAGCAAAACTAAGTTGAAAGAAAGAAAAATAAGGAAGGAAAGAAGAAAAGGAAAAAACAAAGAAGATGATCCGTAAAACAACGACAAAAAGAAGGAAAATATGAAGAAATGGAATCACATTGACGTTTCTTGCATTTTTTACCATTCTACCATTCTTTTTACCATCTTACCATTCTTTTTGCCATCTTACCATTTTTTTTACGAACTTACCATTCTTTTGGCCATCCTACCATTCTTTTTTGCCATCCTACCATTCTTTTTATCATCCTACCATTCTTTTTACCATCTTAGCATTTTTTTTACGAACTTACCATTCTTTTGGCCATCCTACCATTCTTTTTTGCCATCCTACCATTCTTTTTATCATCCTACCATTCTTTTTACCATTTTACCATTCTTTTTGCCATCTTACCATACTTTTTACCATCCTACCATTCTTTTTACGACCTTACCATTCTTTTTACCATCTTACCATTCATTTTGCAATCTTACCATTCTTTTTACCATCCTACCATTCTTTTTACGACCATACCATTCTTTTTGCCATCTTGCCATTCTTTTTGCAATCTTACCATTCTTTTTGCCATCCTACCATTCTTTTAATGATGTTACCATTCTTTCTGCCATCTTACCATTCTTTTTGCCATCCTACCATTCTTTTTGCCATCTTACCATTCCTTTTACGATCTTACCATTCTTTTGCCAGCTTACCATTCTTTTTGCCATCTTACCATTCCTTTTACGATCTTACCATTCTTTTTGCCATCTTACCATTCTTTTTGCCATCTTACCATACTTTTTACCATCCTACTATTCTTTTTATGATCTTACCATTCTTGTTGCCATCCTACTATTCTTTTTACCATTCTACCATTCTTTTTTCCCATCTTACCGTTCCTTTAGCCATATTACCATTCTTTTTACCATCCTACCATTCTTTTTACCAATGCCATAGTCCTTCAGGACGTAGCCAATCAAGACTCTTGATAGATTTCCCTTCATTATCTGCGAATTGCCCTACATTCTTTGGAAATATAGTTCAGTATCCGGTGTTTTCCATTTTGTAGATTGGTTGCTACATAGCCTATTCTATCCTCGTATTTAATCCATATCTGGGGCACAGAAGAGATGAATTCATACATTTCCAATGGCATGTTTGTGAAATTTGAACACTATGTGATTGCCCTACATTTCAAAGTAGGTTACTTTTCCGTTGATAATTAATCAATTTCCTCCACTTTTTCCCCTTCCAGAAGAGTAAAAAAGAAATGGCCTTTTGAAGCCGTTTCAAGATAGAGATCACATGTTTCCCGCACTGTTTACACACCGCTGCGTCCTCTGACAACGAGCAGATTGCATACCAGGTCAGTCAGGATTTTTCTGCTTACATGTAGCCTGGAGCGAACTGGCTCCAGAGAGTCGCTCATGTGATTGGAGAAGACCTAAATAAAGTGAGGGCTGACCATATTACGAAACCTAGAAACGTAAGGTGTCGTCGTTATGTAACTATAAGAGAACGTTTACTGTTCAAGAAAATGTTAAACATGATCTATCACCATTTGTGCTCGCAGAACTTATGGACGTTTCGCACTTATTTTAAAAACTGTTATATTGTTGGAAATTGTTAAAGAAACGTTTGGTGGATTTTACGATACTTTTTTTTTTTTTTTTTTTTTTAAAATATCACCCCAAACAAGGCTAGAGGTTTTGTTTTCTTTCTTTTTAAAGCATATCGCTCCCAATGAAGGTGGGAGTGCCGCCAGCATGCAAGGGGTTACAGAGAGTGAGAGCAAGAGTAAAGAGGGTTGTTTGAGGAAAGGATATAGAGGAGGACGGATATCAGTATCAAGGCATCAGAAGATGTCGATTGACATTACACTTGAATAGTTGAAGATTAATGGAATTAATTAGAAAATCTTTGTTTTTTTTTTCTTTTTTAAAATTTCACCCCTGGCAAAGCAGGAGTGCCACTTTCAAAAAATATTACATGAGAAGAGAAGAAATGTAAAGAGGGTTGTTTGAGGAAAGGATATAGAGGAGGATGGATATCAGTATCAAGGCATCAGAAGAAGCCATCTATCAATACTTTCTACAAAAGGTAATAACATTTATTAGACTTAAGAAATCTTTTCCAGAAAAAAAAAAAAAAAAAAAAGATTTTTTAAAATTTCAACCAGCAAATAGTAATAGCTGTTCGGTCAATTAAAATTGAATGTTTGCAAATAAGGAAATGGCTAATATTGACATTTTTTTTTTTTATGTATGTGCGATTGGTAAATTTGAATTTTTTAAGCAAAATAATTCAATGCAGTTTGTTTGGATCTGAGAGACAGATTGTCTATTTAGACTACAATACAAGATCTCTAACCAACAATGATGGACTGAAATCACAGTCTCAATTTTGACCCTATTTTGTGTTCTCTCTTGTTGAAGACATAATGCTATAAAATTTTTTTTTAAAATATATATCACCCCAAGCAAGATGGGAATGTGCCACTAGCATGCAAGGGGTTACAGAGAGTGAGAGCAAGAGTAAAGAGTTGTTTGAGGAAAGGATAAAGAGAAGGACGGGGATCAAGGTCAAGCCATCAGAAGATGTCGATTGACATTACATTTGAATATTTGAAGATTACAGTTATCAGGGAAACAAGTAAGAGGAAGAGAGTTCCACTGCCGGGAAGTGTGAGATAAGAAGCTGTTGGAGTAGAAGAGATGTCTACATCTAACCGTTTCGACAGTGAAAGGGTGGGACCGAAATGCCAACCTAGTAGCACGCTTAAAATTAAAGCAGATGGGACGCCAGTGAAAGTGGCTCGTCAGAGCAGATGCCATGAAAATATTTGTAGAAAAGACATAAGGAAGGCATAGCAATTCTGTGAGAAAGTGACTGGAGTCGAGATGTCAAGTCCACACCGATCACATTGCATATCCGTCGCTGGATGTTGTCTAGGCACTCGATATGAAAGTGGGGGTACCATTCCATATATAGCAGCAGTATTCAATGCAAGGACGATTGGTAGATTTGTACATTTGAAGGATGGACTCAGCTGATAAAAAACCATCTGGTGCGACAGAGAGAACCAACTTTTACGATATACTAGTAGTCCTAGGTATGATGATAAACTACATCCGGCAGCAAGGCCTCCGATCACGAGATTGGAGGTTTTTGAGGAAATGGAACGACGTCTTAATTGCTGTTGTCCGCATTGGCAGGCCACTTTGACACAATTTCAGTCCTGGGTATGATGATAAACTACATCCGGCAGCAAGGCCTCCGATTACGAGATTGGAGGTTTTGAGGAGCGTGGAACGACGTCTTAATTGCTGTTGTCCGCATTGGCAGGCCACTTTGACGCAATTTCAGTCCTGGGTATGATGATAAACTACATCCGGCAGCAAGGCCTCCGATCACGAGATTGGAGGTTTTGAGGAGCGTGGAACGACGTCTTAATTGCTGTTGTCCGCATTGGCAGGCCACTTTGACGCAATTTCAGTCCTGGGTATGATGATAAACTACATCCGGTACCAAGGCCTCCGATCACGAGATTGGAAGTTTGAGGTAATCATTTGCTGTATTTTTAGTTGAGTTTATATGTATGTATTCTTCTTCCTCTATGTGTCGTTTCCCTTCAGGACGTAGGCGATCATGGCTCTCCACAATTTCCTGTCCTTTGTAGCTCTTAATATTATTTTCATTTTGTTAATCTCTCCTAAACCTTGCTCCGTCATCCATTTACTCAAGGTCGCTAAGTAGAATGTGCATTGTTTTTTTTCGCTTTTCTTGCTTTTACCGGGCACATAATGAGGAAAGAGGGCTTGGAAAATTTGATACTCACAGGACAGATTCCTGTGAGTCTCTAATTTTCCAAACCTTCTTTCCTTATATCTTAGAAAAGTTTGAACAATTTCTTTCTGGTGTTCAGTATAAATGTTCTTTTTGCTTCCATTTTCTCTAAAATTTCGTCGTTGTTCACACATTAGGTCCATTGTATTCTCAGTATCCTCCTGTAGGACAACATCTTTATTGCTTGAAGTCTCTATTTCATCTGTGAAGAGAATCTCTCGCATTCACTGCCATATAGAACGAAAGCCAATGAAATTTAGATGAAAGAAATCCTAGTAGAAAATAAATAATTGACAATGCTTTATCTTATAATAAAATTCAATGAAGTGATAAAAAAATGAGAGTTATGATAAAAAGAAATCCTAGTCAAAAATGAATAATGGCTGACAATGCTTCATCTAATAAGAATAAAAGTCAAGATAATATTACTACTAATACTCAGTCAGTTATGTGCTATGCGTGATACACACTTAAGCGATCATGTATCTTTCGATACATGACTGACGAGGCAGAATTTTTCCCGCGATAGGTTGCCATTTCTTTCTGCAGTAGACCAGTTGCCATCAAAGGCTATAGAACACTGTCTGTCCTGCTATTTATCCATAGCTTGAGAAGAAGAGGATTCACACCCTTCCCAAGTGTATTAGCACGTAAATGAATGTAATGGATTCGACTGGATTCGAACTCAAATAATCTCCGATTTCTCAATTTCTTAAAACATTACTCCACCGTACCTCCTAATGTAATGGAATAGAAAGCAAGCAAATTATTAAGATGAAAGAAATCCTAATGAAAAATGAATAATGGCTGACAATGCTTCATCTAATAAGAATAAAAGCCAAGATAATATTACTACTAATACTTTAACAGATAATGGAATAAAAAGCAAATTAAATTAAGATGAAAGAAATCCTAGTGAAAAAAATAATGGCTGACAATGCTTCATCTAATAAGAATAAAATTCAAGATAATATTACTACTAATAATACTAATGGAATAAAAAAGCAAGTGAAATTAAGATGAAAGAAATCCTAGTGAAAAAATGAATAATGGCTGACAATTTATTCATCTAATAAGAATAAAATTCAAGATAATATTACTACTAATACTTCTAATGGAATAAAAAAGCAAGTGAAATTAAGATGAAAGAAATCCTAGTGAAAATGAATAATGGCTGACAATGCTTCATCTAATAAGAATAAAAGCCAAGATAATATTACTACTAATACTTCTAATGGAATAAAAAGCAAATTGAAATTAAGATGAAAGAAATCCTAGTGAAAATGAATAATGGCTGACAATGCTTCATCTAATAAGAATAAAAGTCAAGATAATATTACTACTAATACTTCTAATGGAATAAAAAGCAAAATTTTTATTAAGAAAAAAAATCCTAGTGAAAAATGAATAATGGCTGACAATGCTTCATCTAATAAGAATAAAATTCAAGATAATATTACTACTAATAATTCTAATGGAATAAAAAAAGCAAATGAAATTAAGATGAAAGAAATCCTAGTGAAAAATGAATAATGGCTGACAATGCTTCATCTAATAAGAATAAAATTCAAGATAATATTACTACTAATAATACTTAATAATGAAAAAAAAGAAATATGAAATTAAGATGAAAGAAATCCTAGTGAAAAATGAATAATGGCTGACAATGCTTCATCTAATCTAATAAAATAAAATTCAAGATAATATTAAAACTAATAATACTAATGGAATAAAAAGCAATTTGAAATTAAGATGAAAGAAATCCTAGTCAAAATGAATAATTCTTTGCTGACAATGCTTCATCTAATAAGAATAAAATTCAAGATAATATTACTACTAATACTTCTAATGGAATAAAAAGCAATTGAAATTAAGATGAAAGAAAATAGTGAAAATGAAATAATGGCTGACAATGCTTCATCTAATAAGAATAAAATTTCTAGATAATATTACTACTAATAATCTAATGGAATAAAAAAGCAAGTGAAATTAAGATGAAAAAAAAAATCCTAGTGAAAAAAATGAATAATGGATGACAATGCTTCATCTAATAAGAATAAAATTCAAAATAATATTACTACTAATACTTCTAATGGAATAAAAGGCAAGTGAAATTAAGATGAAAGAAATCCTAGTGAAAATGAATAATGGCTGACAATGCTTCATCTAATAAAATAAAATTCAAGATAATATTACTACTAATAAAAAATGGAATAAAAAAAGCAAGTGAAATTAAGATGAAAGAAATCCTAGTGAAAAATGAATAATGGCTGACAATGCTTCATCTAATAAGAATAAAATTCAAGATAATATTACTACTAATACTTTTTAATGGAATAAAAAGCAAGTGAAATTAAGATGAAAGAAATCCTAGTGAAAATGAATAATGGCTGACAATGCTTCATCTAATAAGAATAAAATTCAAGATAATATTACTACTAATACTTCTAATGGAATAAAAAGCAAGTGAAATTAAGATGAAAGAAATCCTAGTGAAAAAAATGAATAATGGCTGACAATGCTTCATCTAATAAGAATAAAATTCAAGATAATATTACTACTAATACTTCTAATGGAATAAAAATCTAAGTGAAATTAAGATGAAAGAAATCCTAGTGAAAAAAATGAATAATGGCTGACAATGCTTCATCTAATAAAAATAAAATTCAAGATAATATTACTACTAATACTTCTAATGGAATAAAAAGCAATATCCATAAGATGAAAGAAATACTAGTCAAAAATGAATAATGGCTGACAATGCTTCATCTAATAAAAATAAAATTAAGATAATATTACTACTAATACATAATAATGGAATAAAAAAGCAAGTGAAATTAAAAGATGAAAAAAAAATCCTAGTCAAAAAATGAATAATGGCTGACAATGCTTCATCTAATAAAAATAAAATTTAAAGATAATATTACTACTAATACTAATAATGGAATAAAAAGCAATTTGAAATTAAGATGAAAGAAATCCTAGTGAAAAATGAATAATGGCTGACAATGCTTCATCTAATAAGAATAAAATTCAAGATAATATTACTACTAATACTTCTAATGGAATAAAAAAGCAAAACTGAAATTAAGATGAAAGAAATCCTACAGTGAAAATGAATAATGGCTGACAATGCTTCATCTAATAAGAATAAAATTCAAGATAATATTACTACTAATACTTCTAATGGAATAAAAAGCAAGTGAAATTAAGATGAAAGAAATCCTAGTGAAAAATGAATAATGGCTGACAATGCTTCATCTAATAAAAATAAAATTCAAGATAATATTACTACTAATACTTCTAATGGAATAAAAAGCAAGTGAAATTAAGATGAAAGAAATCCTAGTGAAAAATGAATAATGGCTGACAATGCTTCATCTAATAAGAATAAAATTCAAGATAATATTACTACTAATACTTCTAATGGAATAAAAAGCAAGTGAAATTAAGATGAAAGAAATCCTAGTGAAAAATGAATAATGGCTTTCACAATGCTTCATCTAATAAGAATAAAATTCAAGATAATATTACTACTAATACTTCTAATGGAATAAAAAAAAAGTGAAATTAAGATGAAAGAAATCCTAGTGAAAAATGAATAATGGCTGACAATGCTTCATCTAATAAGAATAAAATTCAAGATAATATTACTACTAATACTTCTAATGGAATAAAAAGCAAGTGAAATTAAGATGAAAGAAATCCTAGTGAAAAATGAATAATGGCTGACAATGCTTCATCTAATAAGAATAAAATTCAAGATAATATTACTACTAATATACTACTAATGGAATAAAAAGCAAGTGAAATTAAGATGAAAGAAATCCTAGTTAAAATGAATAATGGCTGACAATGCTTCATCTAATAAGAATAAAATTCAAGATAATATTACTACTAATAATACTTAATGGAATAAAAAAAGCAATTGAAATTAAGATGAAAGAAATCCTAGTGAAAAATGAATAATGGCTGACAATGCTTCATCTAATAAGAATAAAATTCAAGATAATATTACTACTAATACTTTCTAATGGAATAAAAAGCAAGTGAAATTAAGATGAAAGAAATCCTAGTGAAAAATGAATAATGGCTGACAATGCTTCATCTAATAAGAAAAAATTCAAGATAATATTACTACTAATAATTCTAATGGAATAAAAAGCAAGTGAAATTAAGATGAAAGAAATCCTAGTGAAAAATGAATAATGGCAAGACAATGCTTCATCTAATAAGAATAAAATTCAAGATAATATTACTAAGTAATAATACTTTAATGAATAAAAAGCAAGTGAAATTAAGATGAAAGAAATCCTAGTGAAAAATGAATAATGGCTGACAATGCTTCATCTAATAAGAATAAAAATTCAAGATAATATTACTACTAATACTTCTAATGGAATAAAAAACAAGTGAAATTAAGATGAAAGAAATCCTAGTGAAAAAAAATGAATAATGGAGAACAATGCTTCATCTAATAAGAATAAAATTCAAGATAATATTACTACTAATACTTAATGGAATAAAAAGCAAATTTTTTAAGATGAAAGAAATCCTAGTGAAAAATGAATAATGGCTGACAATGCTTCATCTAATAAGAATAAAATTCAAGATAATATTACTACTAATACTTCTAATGGAATAAAAAGCAAGTGAAATTAAGATGAAAGAAATCCTAGTGAAAAATGAATAATGGCTGACAATGCTTCATCTAATAAGAATAAAATTCAAGATAATATTACTACTAATACTTCTAATGGAATAAAAATGCAAGTGAAATTAAGATGAAAGAAAATTCTAGTGAAAAATGAATAATGGCTGACAATGCTTCATCTAATAAGAATAAAATTCAAGATAATATTACTACTAATACTTCTAATGGAATAAAAAGCAAGTGAAATTAAGATGAAAGAAATCCTAGTGAAAAAAATGAATAATGGCTGACAATGCTTCATCTAATAAGAATAAAATTCAAGATAATATTACTACTAATAATGATTCTTTCTAATGGAATAAAAAAAAAGTGAAATTAAGATGAAAGAAATACTAATGAAAAAATGAATAATGGCTGACAATGCTTCATCTAATAAAAAATAAAAATTCAAGATAATATTACTACTAATAATATTAAATGGAATAAAAATATAAATTGGAAATGAAATTAAGATGAAAGAAATCCTAGTGAAAAATGAATAATTTTTGAAATGCTTCATCTAATAATTTTTCCTATTCAAGATAATATTACTACTAATACTTCTAAAACATGAATAAAAAAAATATTGAAATTAAGATGAAAAAATAAAAGTGAAAAAAAAAATAATAATAATTGACAATGCTTCATCTAATAAATAAAAAAATTCAATATAATATTAATACTAATACTTAATGGATTTTATAAAAGGCAATTGAAATTAAGATGAAAAAAAAAAAAGTGAAAAATTAAATGGCTGACAATGCTTCATCTAATAAAAATAAAATTCAAGATAATATTATTACTAATACTTTTGGAATAAAAATCAAAATTGAAATTAAGATGAAAGAAAAAATAGTTAAAAATGAATAATGGCTTAAATGCTTCATCTAATTTTTAAAATTCAAGATAATATTACTACTAATATTCTAATGGAATAAAAGGCAAAATAAATTAAGATTTTTTTTAAAAACATTCAAAAAATGAATAATGTTTTGACAATGCTTCATCTAATAAAAAATAAAATTCAAGATAATATTACTATGTAATACTTCTAATGGAAAAAAAAAGGAATGAAATTAAGATGAAAGAAATAAAGTTGTCAAAAAATAATGGCTGACAAATCTTCATCTAATAAAAAAAAAATTCAAGATAATATTACTACTAATACTTCTAATGGAATAAAAAATAATGAAATTAAGAAAGATATTTTTTTTTAAATGAATAATTTATGACAATGCTTCATCTAATAAAAAATTTAATTTAAGATAAATTTATGCTACTAAACTTTAATGGAATTTAAAAGCAAAGAAATTATTTTCATGAAAGAAATCCTTTTTGAAAATGAATAATGACATTACAATTAAAATTGTTTAATAAGAATAAAAAAGAAGATAATATTATATGAATATTCTAATTTGAAAAAAAAAAGGAAATTAAGATGAAAGAAATCAATGAAAAATGAATAATTGAAAAATGTTTCAATGAATAAGAATAAAATTCAAATTCCTAATATTATTAAAATAATACTTCTAAAAATATAATTAAATAGAATAAAAATTGAAAAAATTGATTTTCTGATAAAAAAAAAAACCAAAATATATCCTATTTTCTATCCATTGTTTTTTTTTATAATTTCTATTTTTCCAAATTTTTCTTGACCCCTATTAAAATTTGGTTGAACAAAAACATTCAGTGTCGTAACTTAAATTTTCTATATGAATAAATTTAGAAAATAAACTGTTTCAAATGTTTTTAAAAAATTTCGTTTTCCTTTTCGAACTTAGAAAATTTTCAATTATTTAAATCGTAAAAAATTTTATCAATTAACTTTCAATAAATTTATAAAAAATTTCTCATTAAGAACAATAATGAGATTTTATTTAAATAAATAAATTTTTTAAGTCTATTTACAGTGATGATCTTCTCAATCTTCAATTCAAAAAAAAAAAAAAAGGTGGGAATTATTGCATTCTTTTTAATTTAATATTTTAGCTTTAAAAATCATCCAATGCTTTATATTATAAAAAAATTTGCGTCATTGTGTTAATTTTTTTTTTTTTTAATTATTCTTTTTTTACAAAATGATCTATAGCTGAACAAAAAACTGAAAAAGAACAAATTTTTCATTTAATTTTTTTTTAAAAATTAAATATTTATTGTTTTTATTTTAGAACAAATATTATTCATTAATATTGTCCTCATATTTGCCATGCCATATTTTCAAAAATGTTTTGTAAATCCATTGTACGCTCCGGGTTGGACAAAGAGTGGTTGGAATATCGAACCGAACGCCTTATTTTTTTCTCTGGGGCAGACTCTTTCCAGTTCCAAATATATCTAATGATGTCAGTTATCAGTTATCTGCTGTTAATTCATATCTCCAAATTCTCCGCCGCTTTAATCTGGTATTGAACTCAAAACTCTTTGGGTCCTGTCAACTGGATTCAACAATTTTGATCCAATATTGTGTCCTCATGACAAAAATTAAAATTTAAGAAAAAAACGTTGTTAAAAATTTTGCAATAAAGATGAGGATGAGGAATAACGTACAATTCATGTAAATATTTACATAAACTACAAATAAAAAAAATATAGACAGATACTGAAGGGCCGAAACGTTGTGATAAATATAGCAAGAAAGATGAGGACAATAGTTCGAATAATGTAAATAGTGTACATAATACCTCATCTCAAAAATATAGACAGATACTGAAGGGCCGAAACGTTGTGATAAATATAAATAAATAAAAGATGAGGACAATAGTCCGAATAATGTAAATAGTGTACATAATAAAATATTTCAGAAATATAGACAGATACTGAAGGGCCGAAACGTTGTAATAAATATGGCAACAAAGATGAGGACAATCGTCCGAATAATGTAAATAGTGTACATAATACCTTATTTCAGAAATATAGACAGATACTGAAGGGCCGAAACGTTGTAATAAATATGGCAACAAAGATGAGGACAATCGTCCGAATAATGTAAATAGTGTACATAATACCTCATCTCAGAAATATAGACAGATACTGAAAGGCCGAAACGTTGTGATAAACATGGCGACAAAGATGAGGACAATTGTCCGAATAATGTAAATAGTGTACATAATACCTCATCTCAGAGATATAGACAGATACTGAAAGGCCGAAACGTTGTGATAAATATGGCGACAAAGATGAGGACAATAGTCCGAATAATGTAAATAGTGTACATAATACCTTATTTCAGAAATATTGACAGATACTGAAGGGCCGAAACGTTGCAATAAATATGGCGACAAAGATGAGGACAATAGTCCGAATAATGTAAATAGTGTACATAATACATCATCTCAGAAATATAGATAGATAACGAAGATATATAACGGAAACTTTTACTGATTTTCTCCTATCATAAAGGAGACATTCTAGACTAAATATATCCTAATATATCTAATATTCGTTCTCTGCTGATATGAAGTGGAAAGACTATATTGAATCCATTGTCAGGTCAGGTCTTAAGAAAGTTGGTTCACTGTGTCAAGTGAAACAATTTTTCTCTCCAGTATCTATCTTACATATCTATAAGTCTACCATTCGTCCATGCTTACAATATTGTTGCCACATGTGATCTGGTGCAACTGCTATTTACCTTAAGCTCCTTGATAAGATCTAAAGAAGAACTTGTCCTGGTCTGGTGGTTCGGCTTCAGTTACTTTCCCACCGCCGTCATAAGGTGTCTCCCTGTCTTTTCTGTTTTTATAAATACATTCATGGTAACTTTTCGGATCAGCTCATCGCTATGGTACCAAGAGCTGTTGAATTTAAGCGCATTACTAGCCTGGCGTCGAGATCTCATCAATTGTCAGTTGAGCTGGCTAGATATGGCCGTATGTTCTATGCTAACCGTTTTGTATTACTCCTTTGTGGAAATCCATTCCAGCTCCATGTTTTCCAGCCAACTTTAATCTGCAAAAATTTAAATCCAATGCCGATCGCTGTCTACTGTCCTTCTGATTACTCTCATCTCTTACTGCTCATCATTAATGTTTCTGTTCCTAATTCTTCCACATCCTGTAAACCCTTACTTGGGGTGATATCGATTTAAAAAACGAGATATCCGGAACAAAATATATCCAAATATATGTAATGTGGGATATTATAGACCAAAGATATCTAATATCAGATATCCTGAACCAAATATGTGTAATACTAGCAGTATAACCCGTCTTTGCCCGGGTCTTTCATTATTGGGAATTTTTACCGTTTAATTGGAGCAGTTTAAGTGTAAAGACAACCCACCCGAAAATCAATATTAGTAACCACATTTAGTTACAACTGAAGCACATCCACAAAAGGGGAGGGGGTTAACAAGTTGAATGGGGGGAGTGGCACGGTAAAGGGAATTGTATAATAATAAATAATATTATTGCAATAATTTAAACTATTTATTTTTATTAAAGTTTTTATGAAAGATATATATATATATCCAAGAACAGATAGTAAATAGTAAAACGTTGTTGAGAGTTATAATGGACAGGAAGTAGTGGAGAGCCATTGTCGCCAACAATTTGGACTCAAAACCGGCAATGAAGAATTATCTATCAAGCAAAAAAAAAAAATCATCAAAATAGGATGACAACTGCGGAAATGCATAAACAACATCCGATCACACACACAAACACATTTTGAGAATTATAGATATAGATATAATTAATTATATAAATTTAACTATTTATCTAAAATACTAGCAGATCTAACCCGTCTTTGCCTGAATTTTATTACTGGAATTTTGCCATTCAATTGGAGCAGTTCAATTTTAAAGTCATTTTTCACCTGAAAATCAATATTAGTTACCACATTTAGTTGCAAATGAAGCAATCCATCCAAAAAAAAAAATTAAAATTTGAATGGGGGAGTGGCCCTTTAAAAATTGTTACTGTATATATCTATCTCTATAAAAGGCAGGATGTGTGTGTGTGTGTGTGTGTGTGTGTGTGTGTGTGTGTGTGTGTGTGTGTGTGTGTGTGTGTGTGTGAATGCACGGCCGCAATTTTCGACGGATTTGTACCAAAATTTACATGCACATGCTCCAAGTTAGAGGGAAGGCCAAAACCGACTCTGCCGATAGTGGAAATAATCGATTTTTTCATGCTTCTACGGCAGTTTTCATGTAGTTTTCTACTGGCCAGAGTGAGAGCCTATAGCTGGCTGCCACGAATAGGCTGGAAGATTCTATTGGCCAGCGTGAGAGCCAACAGATGACTGACACGAATGTTAACTAGCATGCTAGCATGCAAAAAAATCGATAGCTGCATTCGTCACAAGTGGGAAAATTTAAATCTGCATAGCACTTTACTCCAATTGGCTCATTCGCTTGCTTAAACTTAACGATGATTCTGATTCCGCAGAACTGGGTTGGGTGTGAAAAAGTATTTGTTGTTAACATTCTTTTTTCATTCGGTTTTTCCAGTTACGAGTCCTTTTTTACAGCTGATCGTTTTGTGTTCATTTTGTTTAGTTCTTTTTTCGTGACAGATTTAATGTTTAGTATAGAGCTTAGAAAAAATTTGCAGTGTGAGAAGTAAGGCATGTAGCAACATCAACACTGCAAAGGGCACTCCTTTAAAGGCAAGGAAGGGCAAAAATATTTTAGTCAAGTGATACCTATTGCTGTATGAGTCGTACGATTTCTGAATCAAGCACAGGCAACGCCGGGCAATGCTGCTAGTAATAAATAATATTATTGTAATAATTTAAACTATTTATTTTTATTAAAGTTTCTATGAAAGATATATATCCAAGAACATTCAATAGTAAAACGTTGCTGAGAGTTATAATGGACAGGAAATAGTGGAGAGCCATTGTCGCCAATAATTTGGACTCAAGACCGGCACTATCAAACAAAAAAACTTTCATCGAAATCGAATGAAAATTGTGGAAATGCATAAACAACACCCGATCACAAACACACATACAGACACACAAATTTTGAGAATTATAGATATAGATGAGATATCATAGGCCAACAATATCCAAATATATCTAATGTGAGATATTATAGACCAAATATATGTAAAATATGAGACTCCATGGACCAAATATATGTAAAATAAAATCCATAGACTATATGTAAAATATGAGATTCCATGGACAAATATATGTATAATTGACCAAATATATGTAAATACGAGACTTTCCATATATGTAAAATATGAGATTCCAAAATATATGTAAAATATGAGACTCCATGGAATATATGTAAATTCCAAATATATGTAAAATACGAGTCTCCATGGGCCAAATATATGTAAAATATGAGATTCCATAGACCAAATATATGTAAAATAAAATGGGCCAAATTTTTAAAATGATTCCATGACCAAATATATGTAAAATAAACTCCATAGACCAAATATATGTAAAATATGTTCCATGACCAAATATATAAAAAATATACGTAAAATACGAAATTAGAAATCCATAGAATATGAATATATGTAAAATATGAGACTCCATGGGCCAAATATATGTAAAATATTTTTCAAATATATCCAAATACGAGACTCCATGGACGAAATATATTTAAAAATAAATATATATGTAAAATGAGATTCCATGACCAAATATATGTAAAATATGAGATTCCATGGACCAAATAAATGATAAAAATATGAGAAAAATACGTTTTCTATGGGCCAAATATATGTAAAATATGAGACTCCATGGGCCAAATATATGAAAATATAATCCATAGACCAAATATATATAAATGGGGCCAAATAAATATTTGACTCCATAGAAAATTATGAAAATATGAGACTCCATGGGCCAAATATATGTAAAATACGAGACTCCATAGACCAAATATATGTAAAATATGAGATTCCATGGACCAAATATATGTAAAATATGAGACTCCATGGGCCAAATATATGTAAAATACGAGATTCCATGGGCCAAATATATGTAAATATGAGACTCCATGGGTAAAATAAAATATATGTAAAATATTTTAAATTACTTCCATGGGCCAAATATATTTAAATATGAGACTCCATGTAAATATATGAGACTCCATGGGCCAAATATATGGAAAATAAAATAAATGAAAATATGACTCCATGGACGAAATATATGTAAAATACGAGTCTCCATGGGCCAAATATATGTAAAATTCCATGGGCCAAATATATTAAAATATGAGATTCCATAGACCAAATATATGTAAAATACCATAGACCAAATATATGTAAAATATGAGATTTCGACCAAATATATGTAAATATGAGACCAAATAAATATATAAAATATGAGATTCCATAGACCAAATATATGTAAAATATGAGACTCCATGGGCCAAATATATAAAATTAAATATATAAAAATATGATTCCATAGACCAAATATATGCCAAAAATATATGTAAAATACGAGACTCCATGGGCCAAATATATGAAATATATTCCATGGACCAAATATGTTAAATATGAGACTCCATGGGCCAAATATAAAATTACGAATTCCATGGGCCAAAATATGAAAATATGGACTCATGGAAAAATATATGTATATGTAAAATATGGTGGAATGGAAGCCAAATTCTTCGATGACATTTTGGTAACCATAGTTTGTCATTAAGATTTTATTAACAACACGAACAAAGTCTTTCAAAATCGTCATATTTCGCCCACAAAATTTTAACAAGAGATAAAGCGGAAATCAACTTTTATAATGGTTGTGTCGAAAGTTCATAACGGTTAAAAGTTTTAAAAATAATTTTTACTTTCGTTAAAATAATAATAATAAAAATATAATAGGAGGGCATTTTTCTATTGTTTTCTTTCACCATCAATGCCAGAACGAATAAAAAAAAACCCCAAAAAACGTATTCACGCCTGAATTAATTTGTTTCTAAGATGCCTTCAGATGCGGTGGTCTATTTTGCTTATTACTTGTTTAACTTGTTATTCGCTTTAATTATTGTCTAATTAGCAATCTGCTCTAGAAAATTGAAGACAGGATCCGGCTGAATATTCCGGAAAGTTTATCGCTTACGAAAACAGACACAAGAAGATGTATAGATGCCACAATTATACTTTTAAATATTTCAGCAGACATATGAAATATAATCAGAGCGGGGAAAACGGATAACTTGAAGCAAAAAGAGAAAAGAAGAAAAAGTAGGAACAGAAAAAATACATAAGCGTAAAGTAGTAATATCCAAATAAAAAAAAAAGATTTTCAGATTTTCATCTGAAAGTTTTTAGAGTTTATTTATATTAAGCCCAGCCAGCCATCCTTGTGTAAACAGAAGGAGTAGTTGTTAGCTAAAATATAATTAGACTTTAACTGCAATCTATCTATCTATCTATCTATCTATCTATCTATCTATCTATCTATTTATTTCAGTCTGTTCATTATCTATCTATCTATCTATGCTACATGTCCGTCATCATAACTATTTTAACAGTAATACCCGACTTTCAGTGGCCCTCGAGGCTTATAATGGATGAACTTTGGCATAAAGAAAAATTGATTTATTTCAGTCTGAGTTCATATCTATCTATCTATCTATCTATCTATCTATCTATCTATCTATCTATCTATCTATCTATCTCTACATTTATTCATATCTATCTATGTAAATACACCTCTGTTCATCTCTCTCTCTCTCTCTCTCTCTCTCTCTATCTATCTATTTGTCAGAGCCCCTTCATCGTAAACATTTTAACAGTAATCCACTACTTTGAGGGGCTCTTGTGCCTTATATAGGATGAAATATTGTATGAAGAAAATCTATTTATTTCAACCTCTGGTCATTTTCTATCTATCTATCTTTCTATCTATCTATCTATCTATCTATCTATCTCAACATTTATTCATATCTATCTATCTATTCATATCTATCTCATTCTCAGTTCACATTTATCTATCTATCTATCTATCTATCTATCTATCTATCTATCTATCTATCTATCTATCATATTACATCGTTTTTTATTTACACCGATATAGGCGTACGTTTAGTCTATATGCTTCAATCTCCCAAGTATCTATTTGAAATTATTGAAGGAAATGCTTGAACGAAATACAAAGCAAACTTTGGTCAAACAACAAATAGAAAAATCAATAATATTTGCAGACTTCATTTCTTTCTTTCTTTTTTTCTTCTAATGGCGTCAAGCTGCTTCCTGTTGATAAGCGAAATTCAACATGTCTTCCGGATGGATTCACCCAGAGTTAATATGGCTTCTCAAGTTTAATTTTTTGGATGAAAATTGCTGTCCGCTCGCATAAAAGCGACATTTGAAGAATCACCAAAGATATTTGATAGAGTTAAGGCAATTCGTTTTTTTCTGACTTATCAACCCTTTGCCCGTTATTTATAAAATTATAATGTGGATATAAAGAGAGGGATCCATTTTATATTACAATCAATATGTAAACTGATCACTCACTTTGTGGCCACCGTAATTTCTGCACATTTATATTTTAGAGAAAGTTAAAAGACCCGCCAGTGTAGCCAATCAGTATTTCATTGACTGATTGCTTCATTTTCTACGGCTTCTCAACGTTTGGCAGAAAATTTAAAAAATAATAATTCGGCTATAAAGTTGGGGGTCAGTTCTATATTACAATCAGTATATAAACGGAACCCTCACTTTATGGCCACGTTTGTTCCTATACTTTGAATTTCTTGAGAATGTGAATAAATTGATTGATTCGTTTTCTACGGTTTATCAACCCTTTGCAGGTTATTTAAAGCCAGAAAATAGATTTTAGATCGTAAGATTTTTTTTTTTAGATAATAAATATTTTACTGATACAAGTGTTGCTAATTAACCCATAGCTGGGGAGAGAAGAGGTGGATTGATGGCTATTCATAATTTGTTAAACAACAAAGAAATTATTATGTGGATATAAAGTGGGGGATCAATTCACTATTACAATCAATATGTAAACTGATCCCTTAATTTGTGCCATCGTAGTTTCTGCACATTTTTATTCCAGAGAATGTAAAAAAAAAATTTAAAAAAAAATTTAAAAGACATGCCAGTGCAGCTAATCAGTATTTGATCGATTGGTTCGTTTTCTACGGCTTATCAACCCTTTGCAGGTTATTTAAAGCCAGAAGATATCTTTTTAGATTATAAGAATTTTGTCAGCACGAATAACAGTTTATTGATGCAATTCTTACTAATTAACCCATAGTTTTGGGGAGAAACATTCTTATGTTTCCCAAAGTTATTTTCGTGTAAATGAATATAACGAATTCGAAGGGAATTGAGACTTGGCTCACTGATTAACAATTCCGGGCTGTTTTCCATTACACCACCCACACAACCCAGCTTACACGGCCTGGTATTCGCAAGCGGTCAACCATCTAGATAATGACAAGACTCGACGTTGCTTAACTTCAGATCTATCTATCTATCTATCTATCTATCTATCTATCTATCTCAGTATTTTCGACTGACCCGCTCTCGTGATCGTTAACAATGTTTACCATAGTCTATGAATATAGAATACAGCGCAGTACGTAATCTGTTCAATGAAACAACGCTAAAGATTAACACTCACGAGTCAGACACTCTACTGAATCTGACTATATCGCCAATACCACCAGCAGTTGCTCCGTAATTCTTCAGAGTTCGATATCAAAGGCTGTCCGTCAGTGAATATTCGGAAAAAAACATGGCCGCCTTTATGCACGTAGCATTGAATATTTTGAGCCTTCTGATTGGTTAACATTTCTATTGGTAAACTATAAAATGAGTCAGCTCATTTTGGCTGGCTCACTAGTACTGCGGTAACCAAAAATTCCAACAGTGATGCTCCTATTCCAACATACGCCATCTATCAGTCTATCAGGATACACACATGGCCGCTGCCGGATACAAGTGTGAATTCAGGGCGATTTCTGTCCAAACACTTGTCAACCAAAAGCTTTCGTTGCTACTGACAGTAGTGAAAGCTCTTACACCCTTCTCTACGCACTCCATGCTAGATAGTTCCCACTGTATTCGAAAGCCTGCTGTGTCATGGTGTCGCCTAAACTCTTTTTGAGCCAGCTGAGTGTAGCCATTGATAATATGTTGCATACTTTCAGTAGTTTTCCTATACAGACTGCACAAAGGTATTCAGTTGTTCTACAATAAAATATTTGATGGAATTTAATAATAATAATAATAATAATAATAATAATAATAATAATAATAATAACTGACCATTTTGTATCAGGTTGCGCGGTATTGGCACCCGCTGAATATAAAAGCTGGCAAGAAAACTGCAAGAAATTGGTATGAACACCACCCAGAACCAGTTAGGGAGATAGGGCCTGTAACAATTTTATGGAACTTTACAATACATACAGTTAAATCAAAGTTAATCGCCCAGACACCGGGATTAGAGACTGCAAAGACAATAAATGCCTCCTTATTGATACAGCAGTCCTTTCAGACTGCAATGTATCTTTGAAGATCTTCGAAAATCTATCAAAATACAGGGACCTTGAAATTGAAGTCTAAATAAAATGTGGTGCATGAGAACTTTAACAATTCCAGTGGTAGTTGGAGCCCTCGGATTGATTGGAAAAGTTTCCAATAAACTCATTGAAGGGATTCCTGGTAGCCCATGCCTTAAAGAAATACAAAAGAAAAATTGTTCTCACAAGTATAGCCAACACCTTACAAAGGGCCTTAACTATGTAAAATATGAGTGATTTTTTTTTCAAAACTGCTCAGTGGAAAATGTCATGATGCCATTTCTGACCTTAAGTCTCTGGTCGGGATCCGGAAAGAAATGAATATACATCAGGAACAAAAGGAAATAAAATAATAATAATAATAATAATAATAATAATAATAATAATAATAATAATAATATAATTATTATTGTTGTAGTGCAAATGAATAACAAAACACGATGTATAAGGTAACCGTAAAAAACGCACCATTCTTTATATATATATATATATATATATATATATATGTATATATATGTGTGTGTGTGTGTGTGTGTGTGTGAGAGAGAGAGAGAGAGAGATAGAAAAAGTCCTGATAAATGAACATGTTATCTTGACGTGTTGACAAAACCACGTAGTAGGCATGACTTAACCAACCGCACTCAGCTAAGTGATAAACTTCTCCAAAATAATTCTATAAACACTCTATCCTAACTGTTGATATCGAGCACTTACAGAGACAAAAACCTGCCGGCCCAAAAAGGCTTTTCCACAAAAAAAAAAGGACCAGAAATTCTGACATTTAACACTATATATATATATATATATATATATATATATATATATATATATATATATATAACCTGTGTTATAAATTATTTAAAGTGATCAATCCGCTTTTTCGAAGCAACTAAAAGATTTTCTAAAGTGAAGTCTCGAAAAAGTAATCGAAGATGGAATTCTAGTGCAATACCAGCTCTTGTGGCATTTATTTTTCTACCAAAGAAAAGAGACTCGCTACTGAAAATTTGTAGATTCATCTCTTACAAATGGGTGGACTGACCAAATCTACAATGCAGACAATTATCAGAAGCTATGTAAGCAGCTTACAGGCTGACAAAAAGTATTAAGTTCTGTGAAAAAGTTTTGGAATTCCGAACCATCGAGACTGGAAATTCCCAGAACAAATCGGTGTGCCGAATGGACAATCAAGAATCTTCAAGATCTTTGACGTCTGTAAAAAGGAAAAAATTCGTATGAAGCTGATTGTTGCAGACGCTATGAATGTGAACACTGGCAATGGGAATGGCATTGTCATTTAGTTGCAAAGACTATTTGCTTCAAAAGAAACCTGGAAGAACCACAATTCGTTGTCTGCTAACATGTTCTTGGCCGATTACTTCGTGTAGTCATGGATGACAAACTTGAAGGAGACAACACCCAACATCAAATATCTGTGAAGTTGTAAATAGCTATGAATAACTCAAGAAGAATTTCAAGAATGGTAAAGAAGAGATTATTGGAGCAGCAGAATGGCTTGATGATATGAAATTTCCATTTCACTTAACTCGAGTTTTGCGCTTTTTTGAAGAAACTAGATTTTCTCAAGTGAAGTTTCGAAAAATTCCTAACTTAAAGTAATGTTAAGATGGAATTCTAGTGCAATACTAGCTCTTGTGGCATTTATTCTTCTGCGAAAGAAAAGAGACTCGCTACTAGAAATTTGTAGATTCATTTCTTGCAGATGGGCGGGCTGATTAAATCTACAATGCAGACAATTATCAGAAGCTACGTAGCAGCTTACAGGCTCACAAAAAGTATTAAGTTCCGTGAAAAAGATTTGGAATCCAGAATCATCGAAACTGGAAATTCCAAAAAGAAATCAGTGTGCAGAATGGACAATCAAGAATCTTCAAGATCTTTGACGTCTGTAAAATTTCAACTTACATTTATTTTGTTAAAAAACAAAACAAAACACAATACATGTATATCTATGCTATAAGTAAGTTATGTGCCATGATTTATACACGCTTAGACGATCATGTATCTTTCGATACATGACTGACGAAGCAGATTTTTTCCAGCAGTAGGTTGCCATTTCCTTCTGCGGTAGACCAGTTGCCATCCAAGGCTATAGAACCGGATATGTCCTGCTATTTACCCATAGCTAGTGGGAGAAGAAAAGGATTCATACCTTTCCCAAGGGTATTAGCACGTGAGTGAATGTAATGGATATGACTAAAATTCGAACTCGGCCCTCCGGTTCCTTAATCCGAAATATTTATGCTATAATTATGCTAAATATTCCACGTTCTTTTTTTTTATATATATATATATATATATATATATATATATATATATATATATATATATATATATATATAGTTGGATAGATATAAGAGCTCATATCTCTGATATTGAGCGCTTTCATAAGTAAACTTGAATAATATATAAATAATTATACATATATATATTTATTTATATTTATATACAATTTTTATACACACACACACACACACACACATATATATATATATATATATATATATATATATATATATATATATATATATATATATAACACGTTTCATTAAATAATATAGACAAGTGTTGTCTATTTTATGTAAATTTTTTTCGTAACGTCTCATAAGTTTAATAACATTATCGTTGAACGAAGAAAAAAATTCACAATATTGAATCCATATTTTTTTTAAAAAATCTAAGCTTTTAGCTTGCATACATTTATTTTATCAAAGATGTCAATTACAACATATGAATGAAAAAGATGCTGCCTAAATAAACACACACACAATATATATATATATATATATATATATATATATATATATATATTCTATATATTCTTTTTTTGATGTAAGTTTCAAATTGTATATGCATGTTTTTTAAATATGTGTTTATTTGCAATGTTGTATGTTATGCTATGGCAATTAAATGTTAAATGCATACAAAAATACATAAGTTAATCCAATTATATTCGTTAGCAAATAAAAAAATAATGAGTGGAACCAGACGATTGCATTGTGCATATATATATATATATATATATTTATGAATAAAAATGACAATAGGAAAACTGGTAATTGCTGACGCGTTTCGTCCAATGTGGACTTTATCAAAGCAAAATACGAAAATGAAATTAAATGAACAAAGTAACTAATAAAAAAAAACAGAATGTACCTAGCAACTGGAATGTAGAGAAACGCTATTTTCATATTTTTTTTTATGAAAAATGACGTCAGAGATTGTCACGTGTGGAGAATATTGTCATTATATCTGTGTTGATGTATTCAACCATTTTCTTTCGATTTTATGAATCTGTTGTGCATATTTGTTTGTAAGAGCATTAATTTTGTTAAGAAAGGTGAAATAGGGAAAAAAAGCCTGGGCGTAAATTAATATTTGGATAATTTTCTATGGCGGCACTCTCCAGAATTTTCCTTCTGAGTGAGTTATTTTCTTTTTTTATGAATATGTAGCATTTTTAAAATCAAAAAATTTATTCATAAATATTGTCTTCTACTGATTTAAATCGGAGAAAATTTTATATATATATATATATATATATATATATATATATATATATATATATATATATATAGAGAGAGAGAGAGAGAGAGAGAGAGATTTTTTCTTGAAAATTTTTTCAATTGAGCACTGTTTGTATGACAAGCTAATTCAAAAACAACAGCCACCTGCAATAATGCGAAGCTCTTCAGTAAAATGAATGGATCACTTCGGTTTTTTGGCGTTCGTTTACATTTCTAATACGCTAGATTTGACTGACTCATTCTGTCGAGTGAAGATAGCTCAGTGGTAGAGACTCTGACTGGCACCAAATCAGTTGTATTTCAATACGAGCTTGGGACATTCGGTTGTCTAGTCGCACTGAAGAGCTGTGATTCAGCGAAACGGTACTGTCTGCCAATGATATACAGACTGTCCATAAAGTTCGTGTGCACTTTAAAAAGATTATAACTTTATTTGTATTTGCGATAGAAATAATTTGTAAAAAGGATTAGAAAGAAGTAAATCTATATTTTTTTACGGTTTTATTGAAATTTTTTAATAAGTTTCCACATGTCCTCCATCATTAGCAATACAAAGGGTAATACGATTTTGCAGTTCACGGAAAAAAATTGCCAACTGATTTACAATAATGCCTGAAATCACATTAGTTATTTTAGCTATACTTAAAACTAGGTACATTAAACTTTATAACATTTTTTTTACAGATTATTTCTATCGCAAATACAAATAAAGTTATAAATTTTTTTTAAAGTTACACGAACTTTATGGACACCTGTGTATATATATATATATATATATATATATATATATATATATATATTTATAATTCATAAAGAAGTTACCTGGGCTTGGTCAGAGATTTTCTGAATTTAACCAGGAGGTTTTGGTCTTCCAAATTTTCGGAACTGCACCTTAAACTTTGTATTATACGATAGATATTCACTAAAGATCTGAGTATTCTTCTTTGGCAAATTACACTGATCAATTAAATTTTGGTTCCAAAAAAAGTTATTATTTTAGCAAATTTGATGGTGCTGATCACGAAAATTCTTTTAGTTTTTCATATCATTAGCTACTTTTTGCTGTTTTGAAATTGTTTTATTTTTGAAAAAAATCAATTTACGATTTTTTGATCGCAAAATTTAGTTAATAAAATTTAAAAAATATAATATTATTATATTTTCATTTGGCTGAACATTCATTTTTGTCAAATCTTTTTTTTTAAATTTATTTTTATAAAAAAAAAGTTGTTTTGAATTTTCCCGTTTTAAAAAAGATGTAATTTTCTTTCCAATATATCCAAAATTAAAATTAACTTGATAAACTTTATAAATGGTAATAAAAAATTTAGTAAAAATGGTAAATGAATAAACACAAAAAAAATGAAAAAAAAATTTCTGTTTGATATTCATTAATTTATCCCATCAATTTTTTCCCTTCATAATGGAAGGAAATAAGCACATGGAGATTGATTTTTTTTTTAAAAATTAAAAAAAAACTCCAATATAAGACATCCTAATTAAATGCATTTATTCCATTGTACATGCTATATAAATTAAATCAAAAAAAAAAATAAATAACATTGAACATAACAGACAATAAAAATAAATAAAATTGAAAAAACTATATTTCATAAGGTTTTATTTCTGATGTTAAAATTTATTAAATGATTTGATGAAAATACTTCTTTTTTGGTCTTTTGTTATTCAATCGTGTTATTTTGAAGACTTAAGGTCTGATTGTTATTTCAAAAATAAATTTTCCTAATAAGCAGATCAATATTTTATTTGGTTAAATACGAATTTAGAATAATTTTTAAATTTTTTTAGAAATATTGACATCGGTCAATATCGTATATATATATATAAATAATGAAAAAAATTCCTTTTTTCCAAAATGAAATTTTTCTGTAAGCAAAATGGCAAAAACCAAGAAAATAAGTTTATTTTCAGATTAAGCGCCCTTAAATTAGCTGAAAAAGATGTTTGGCGTCTCCACAGCATTTCAAGAATTTTTTTTGACCAGTTTAATATGACTTAGGATGCCATAGAAAGTAAAATACAAAAGAATGATTTTTCTTTATATTTTTGAAAACGGAAAAATCCAGCTATAATTACATAAACAATTGCACTGATTCAGATTCTGTCAATGATGAAGATGAACAAAACGTCATTAGATGCAGGATTCCTATATATACAACAAATACATTAAGATCACTGAAGCGAAGAATATCATTCAAATAATCAGTAAAGTAACTCAAAAATAAAGTTCAGAAAATAGGCTGGCATCCAAAAATTTTCATAAAAAAAAAGTCAATAAAGATACTTTGCAAACATTTTTAACGGACAGACCACTAGAAAACATCATAAAAGTAAATAATGTCATACAAGAAACAGCTTTAGCAGCTACTGAAAAACTTAATGTCAAGACAAATAAAAAAAACAACAAATAAAAAGCCCAAAAAAAAAAAAAACGATTAAAAAGAAATTGAAAATCAGATGTGAATTATCGATATATAGATGAGATTTTATTTATATAATTCAAATTTTTCCACACGAAAAAAAATATAAGATCAATTGAAATATATAAAAATAAAATTCCAATAATCAAGGAAATATTTCAAAAGAAACGGCAGTCAAAGACAGAGAGAACAAGATGATATGAAAATCTTTGTAGGTTCTATCGAGAAAATAAAATATTCCAAACGGATCTCAAAAAGAAGCTGATTCCTTAAAGAAATACAAAAAAATGGAAGTTTTTTTACAATACCCACAATTTAATGGGCTTTATCTATATAAAATTTCTTTTTAATTGGTCAATGAAAAATGACATGATGCCATTTCTAACCTTAGGTTTCTGGTCAGGACCCGGAAAGAAATGTGTAAACGCCAAAAATCAAAGGAAAAAAAAATAAAATAATAATACAGGAAGGAAACTGAAAGAAACTGGTATGAACACCACCCAGACCCGGTTACGGAGATAGGACCTGTTACAATTCTATGGGACTACACAATACACACTGACAGAACAATCAAAGCCAACCGCCCAAATATTGTTATTAAAGACCACAAACAAAAAACGGTGCCTCCTTATTGATATGGCAGTCCCTGCTGACTGAATGTATCTTTTACAAAGATATTCAAAAAAGTTGTCAAAATACAAGGACCTTTTAAAAAAAAATTCGAAAATGTGGCATATGGGAACATCAACAATCCCTGTTGTAGTTGGAGCCCCTAGGACTGGTTGGAAAAGATTGCAGTAGACTAATTGAAGGGATTCCTGGAAGTCCATGCCTCAAAGAGATATAAAAAATTGTTCTGACAAGTACAGCCCACACTTTACGAAGGGGTTTTATCTATTAATTTTTTTTTTTTTGCCTGAGTGGAAAGTGTCATGATGCCATTTCTAACCTTAGGTCCTGGGCTTCCCCGAAAAGAAATTTAAACGCCAGAAATCAAAAAAATAATAATTATATAATGATAATAATAATAATAATATGTATAAATAATTATTATTTATTTATTTTATAATAAATGTTATTTATATATACAAATAATTATAAATAATAAGAATAATAATATTTATATATAAAAATTTTAAAGTCCTGGAATATTGTTTATTTTTAATGTATATATATATATATATATATATATATATATATATATATAGTTATAAATAATAATAATATTATATAAATATTTTATTATTGTTATATGTATAAGTTTATTTTATATATATATATATATATATATTATATATATATATATATATATATATACCTTATTTTTTAAATTAAAATTATTAAAATTTTTAATAATTCTAATAATAATAATAATAATAATATATATATATTTTGATTCATAGAATTTTTATTTATGTGGTTTTTTATTTATATAAAATATCAGATGACGTCAATTTGAAAAAATTTTTTGTGGCAATTATTTTTTCTAAAATGCCAGGATTTTAAATCAATTTAAATCTTGCTTATCATTCATTTTTAAATACATTTTAATTCATGATAATTATTTTTTTTATTAAAAATGGAAATTAAATCAATGAATTATAACAAAAATATAATTAATATTTCTAAAATTTCATATCATTTTTGAAAAGAAATTTGAAATATTTTATTCGAAAATGGAAAAATACGTTAAAAATTAAATTTGTTGATTTTAGTAAATTTGGATGAATTCTTGGAAATGCCTTTTTAATATTCTTTTTTAATTTCAAAAAGTTCTTTTTTTTTTTGAAGAAACAAATAAAAACATTTATCGTTAAAATTTTTCAGTTGTTCTTTATATAAAGGAATATTTTAGACCAATATCTTTTCAACACTATTTCTTATAAAAACCTATGAAATGGTTGTATATATATATATATATATTTATATTTATATATATATATTTATATATATATATATATATTTATATAATGAAAATTATATATTTAAATATAGATCAAATTTTTTTAAATAAATTTATAATAAAATATTGCTTTGAATTTTGAAAAAATTTTAAAAATTTTTTTAATATTATTGGATTTTAATATATATTAATTTGAACTATATTCTCACCAATTTATTAACTATTAAAGTAAAAATGATTTTGTTTTTGAATTTTCTTTATATAAAAAAAAAATGCAATTTAATTTTGGGTAATATTTTGTTATATTATTTTAAATATTTATATAATATATTTATATAATTAAAATTTGGGGATTTTTAACTTATACCTCTATTTAAATAAAAAATATATTTTCAAATATATATTATATTTATATATTTAAATTTAAAAATTTTTATTAATCTTTTTAAACTTTGTTTTTAAATGAATTTTAGAATTTAAATATTGAAAAAATCATCCCTTAAATAAATCTCATTAATTAAAAATTAAATAAAATTATGTTAATACAATAACAATTATTTATTTCATGTTCAATGGAAAAAGTCTTATGTTTTCAAATTTTTCTCCTTGTTTAATTTTTATTTCATTTTTAAACAAACAAATTGTAAAAATGATGGACATTTTTATCATAAAAGTTCATTTAAAAAAGGAGAATTTTGGTTTCATCATCAATTTATTTTCAACAATCATCATTTCATCTTCATCTATAACAGTATGTGTGTGTGTTTGTGTGTTTTTTTGATTGAGAAAAAATTTTGCAAATAAAATAAAAAAATATAATATAAATATTTATATATATATATATATATATATATATATATATATATATATATTGTAATTTTATATATTTTTTCTATCATTTTTAAATTCAGGACAGATTAAGAATATAATGTAAAAGGCTCAAAAAACTAATATTCCATTTTTATAATTTATTACATTGGAATCCTATATTAAAATATTTTGGATCTAGAAATTCTTCAATATATATATATATATATATATATATATATATATATATATATATATTAATTTTCTTAATATTTTAGATAATGATAGATGGAGAGAGATTTGGGAGAAAAAGAAGTTTAAATGAAGAATGATATTTAAAAAAATCCCAAATTATTCTCATATTTGGAATATTTTTTTTTTCAACATCTTTTAAATTGAATGCCATCAATTATTCAACCCTTTTATATAAACTTCGTTCGTGTCGGAAAAAAAATTGATAATAATAAATACATTGAGCTCTTTTTGTTGATCAAATTTTAATATTTTTTATTACTTGGATTATATACCAACGAATTTCTTATTTTACAATTATATATATATATATATATATATATATATATATATATATATATATTTATATATAAATATAATCAATAATATTTATATATATAAACTTTTTGATTATTTTTCATATTAAATTTTTACAGAATGAATTAATAAAAAAAAAAAATTACACTTAAAACTTATTTAAAATCTTAAAATAGTCATTATTGTCTTTCTCGGGATGAAATGATAATAATAATGTTTAATGTTTTTGTCCAAGTAATTCCGATTATCTCTTGATATTACTGGTTCCAAGTTTAATGACTTCCTAATTCTTCATATGTTCGGTCCATGGTATCCACTATATCCTTTTGTAGAACCGCGTTTCTGTTGCTTTTGTGAGTCTTTTTTACAAAATATTCACGGAAAAATGTTCCGCATTCAGTGTCATATACGAAACAATTCTTCTTCTTTTTCTTATATAAAACGAACATTTTTTCATAATAAAATTTTTTAAAATAAAAAAACGTCCTATTCAGGAAAAAATAAAAGGAATTTTCCGTTTCTTAATGGTAAATAACAATAGTAACTGATATGTCTCGGAAAGGAATATATTTGTTCGAAGTAGCAAAGTGGTTTTGGACTTCTTCCAAATGGGATAAATCTGTGCTGGTAGCCGTAATGGACTGGTCCTCGTCGTAAATATTAAAAATAAGCGTATTCAATTTTCGATTTCTATAGGCGTAACCAATAGGCGTCGTCCTGTTCAATTGAATCAGTCTGTTTTTATGCAATTCTTGTTCCAATTCATTACTGTGATCCTTAACCCAGGTGTATGCATATTCATTACATCATTCTCATAACCGTTTTGACAGAATAAAAGGAAAACATTGGCATTTTCATTAACCGAAAACTAATACTAACTTTTGGTTAAAATTTATAAAAATTATTTTCGGAAAAAATTTTTTTAGAAAAAAAAAGGTTTCTTATGTCCAATAACCTGTTAATCGTTCTTTCCAATATTGGTGGGGCAAATTCCTGTAGCCAATTTTCTTTTGAAGTGCAAATTTATGTTTTTTTGAAAAATTTTGTCATTATTTAATGCAAGAAGAAAGGACTAATCACTAAGCAAAATATTTTATTTGCATTTCTTCCATGCTGAACTCCGGTTTGGATATTATTAAAACTATCATTTTCACCCAAGATCCTGGCCTCCAACTTTTACTAAACTTAAAGCCATACTTTTTTTCTTCCAATTTTGTTTTATTTAAAAAAAACTCTACGGCAAACCACTGAATCAAAAGAAGGAAAAATTTAATTTTTCTTGTCATAAAAAACTACAACTTTTACCAGCAACATTTTAGACTTTTTCGTATTTGTCTAAGACATTTTAAAAATTCTTGACCATCATTTAAACTATATATAAAACCAACAAAACCCCAAAAAAAACAAATTTAAAGATAAGATATATATCTATATATATATAGGTTCAAAATTTTATGGTTGCAAGTTCAATTGGTTTTGATTTACTTACATTATAACATGTGACATTCCTACATTTTCAGTCATTGCTGCTAAATGTTGGTATTCCTCAAAAAATGATTTTTTCTTGTTATTTTATAGATGCAATTCCGTAGCACCAAAACAATAATCAGATTTTTAAACAACTATTATAAAACAAAAATATATCTTAATTTTAATTAAATATTTTTAATCATTAGCATTTGTTTTGATGACTGGAAGCCTATTTTTTTCAAATTTGATTGGGCACCGATTTAGATTTTCTCCCCATTATGAAATATTTTGATATAATATATATATATATATATATATATATATATATATATATATTTTCATTAATATATTCAAAAAAACAGATGACCTCTTCGCATTTTTTTTAAGAAAAAATTTTCACTTTTTTTTGTTTTCTAAAAAAATAAATACGCTAAAAATCCACTTTAAAGAATATTTTTTAAAATCCGGAATTATAAAAAAATTTGGACAGTCTTAACAAAAAAAATTGTGTTAATTCAAGAAAGAAAAAAAAAAACAACAAATAACACAAAAAGAATTAACTAAAAAAAAAGATTTAACAATCATATTTTGTCATTCGTTTTAATGATGAAACGCATACACACAAAATTTTCACAAATACATGTTAATTTTCTTTTATTGTTTTTGTTGTACAAAATATTATGTGTGTGTGTAATTAAAAAACTATAAAATATAAATATATATATATATATATATATATATGTTGAAACTTGACTAATGCATGGAATAATAATGCAACACAAAATGTACTTAGAACAAAATGTATTGAAACAAGAAAAGTGTACACAATATTTACATATAGTCTTTTGTATATTCCTGGTAAGACCGTTCCTGGAGAATGTGTTGACTGAGTCGCATTCGAATCTCTGGTTGAATCTCTTGATTCCTGTATTTATCTATCCACCCATATTTTAAAATGTGGCACAAGGCCGGTTTTAAAGTGGGTATTTCCGATTTTTTAGGCTCGGCCAAAATATGGCCTTTCTGAATCCGCCTAGACGGGTTCAAGGCCTATCTATCACCCCGATGAAACCCTGCCTCTCATATATTAAAATTACATCGTCAAATCCCCACACTGCAAAATGCAGAGAGTTCGACTGAGTGAATCCTTCTTTTTCCTCCCTCTCTTCCAAAAAGTCAACCATATTTATATGGTCGGTCAATCCAACTTTCAAATTAGCATCAACATCCTAAACAAACAATATATAATTATTTATATATTATATGAAAATCAAATTATTAGAAAATTAATTTTATTGAAATATCAAAGCTTAATATATTAATGTTTATATATATATAGACCTAATATATATATATATATATATATATATATATTAGAAATGGACAAGGTCCGACAATTTATTTATTAAAGACATTTTTATTTATGTTTAACGTTGTTATTTTATAGATACAAGTATTTAAGCAAATGCTCTGTTTATGATAAACAGTATTAAATAACATTTACCGGCCTGAATGTCCGAGAAATTTTCATAGAAAATATTCGTTCTTTGACAGGATTCGAACCTGCATCCTATACGGAACCGTCATATACGCTGACATGCCTTAACCACTCGGCCACCATGAACCTTATGGTAGACAAGGTCGAATTTACTGTTATAAACTACAATCTTCCATGAATCTCGTACATTCATAACTGCTCTGGCGTATCGAATGTAAACAAATGACGTCATATGTTAAGAAATGGACAAGGTCCGACAATTTATTTATTAAAGACATTTTTATTTATGTTTAACGTTGTTATTTTATAGATACAAGTATTTAAGCAAATGCTCTGTTTATGATAAACAGTATTAAATAACATTTACCGGCCTGAATGTCCGAGAAATTTTCATAGAAAATATTCTTAACATATGACGTTCATTTGCATCCTATATTCGATATATACGAATAATTGCCTTTTACCATTTTTCATAAAGATTGAAGATTATATAGACAAATTCGACCTTGAAAACTGTTATAAACTACAATCTTCCCATGTATCTCATATACATTTCCATATAGGATGTCTGAATCCTATCTTGAACAAATTTTCATATTTAATTTCAATTCGATATAGGCCCGACAATTTATTTAATAAAGACATTTATTTAAAAAACAAAAATTTGTTATTTTTGTATATTAAAATAATTTTTCGTTATTTTAAATAAAAATGTCTTTAATAAATATAATATATATATAAATTTATTTTTATAATTAAAAAATATCCTCTTATTTGTTTTTTTAAATTTGTATTTTCATTTATTTATTATATAAAAATATATATATAATATATAATTGGGTATTTATATTTTCTAAAAAATATCCTCTTAAAAGTTTTTTTAAAATTGTTTCGTCCACGTTTTGATATGTTCATCATTAAAATAAATAAAAACTATATACTGGAAAAGAAATTGATTCAAAATATAATATTTTTTTTATATAAATTAACATATTTAAACTATTTTCAATTCATCTATATTTTATATAAGTGATTCATTTAAATATTTATTCTATCTATCTATCTCATTTATATATATATATATATATATTTTATATATATTTATGTTCTATATTTATAATAATATATATATATATATATATATATATATATATATATATATATATATTGTATTTTTATATAATATAAATATATAAATATATAATTAATAATATATATATATATATATATATATTTAAAACTTTAACATATATAATAATATAATTTCATTTGGTTTGGATAGTGTATTTTTTTCTCCCCACATCTTTTAGGAAATGGAATTAAAACGATATTTGCGTTTTGGACTATATATATCCCCTATTAAAATCATATATTCATTATATCTATCTTTTCTATCTTTCTATCTATCTAATGATTTTATCTATAATCTATCTTAATGTGATTCATTGATCTTTCTATCTATCTATCTTTTATCTATCTATTACTATCTATTTATCTTTCCTAGTTTGTTCAATTTATATCTATATATATATATATATATATATATATATATATATATATATATATATATATATATATATAATTGATTAAAAAATTGTTTATTTTTGTAACACACAAAAAATAATGTCTCATATCGAGAATATTCCACATTGAACATGAAGAAAAAATTATTATTTTTAATAATATGTAAAAATTCCAAATTTCATTGAAGACGGTTTTAGAACCAGACCAGAAACACGTGTCGTGAAATTATGTAAAACAAAGTATAATTTTTTTTCAATAAATCCACATTACAACCAAAAAATATATTGCGGCACCCTTTTCTTTTTAATATACATACTTTTCTCTCGTTGGAACCAAAAACATATTTCTTTTATATATATATATATATATATATATATATATATATATATATATATATATATATATTATATATTTATCTATCTATATCTATCTATCTATCTAAAATTTCTATCTATTATCTAAAATCTATAAAATATTAATGTTTTTTATATCTATTTATTTATTTTCTTAAATGTGTTTTTTATCTATCTTCAATATATATATAATATATATAAATATATATATATATATATATATATATATATATATATATTAAATATATATATAAATATTTATATATAATCATATTTATTTAAATTATATGTTATATATAAAATATAAATATATATTTTATATATATATATTTATATATTTAAATAAAATTATATATTTTTTGCCCTATATTATATATGAATTTTGGATTTATTTAATTTATAAATTTTAAATAAATTTTTTGTATATTTTTTTATATATACTATATATATACGTTAATATATATTTAAATCATTATATCAATATATATATATTTTATATGTATTGGGTTTTAGAAACTTATATATGTATTTTACATATATATTATATTTATTTAAAATTTATTTTGCATATATTTTTTTCTAAATATATATATATTGCATATTTTTTATAAATATATTTATATATATTTATATATATTACATATATTTTTTTATATGATTTATATATATATAAGAAAATTTTTATATATTTTCCAATTATTTTATACATAATTTAAAACTTTAATATATATATATATATATATATATATATATATATATTTTTTTTCGTTTATACATAATATATTTTTCTATATTATATATTTATTTATTGTTATCATATTTTTTTATTTTTTTTTTTATATTATATATATATTTTACATTTATTTAAAAAAATATTTTACATATACTATATAAATATTTTATTTATATTTTTTATATATTTTTTATTTATTTCTTATATGAAAATATATATATTTTATATATATTATTTTTATATATTTATATATTATATATCTTTTAAATTTATTATTATTTATTTTAATTTTGGTTTACATTTATTTATTAATATATAATTTTTATATATTGATATTTATATCTATATATATATATGGCAAATATCTTATATTCTCTTGCATATATTTTATCTATATTTTATATATATTAAACCAAATATATATATATATATATATATATATTATTATTATCTAATGTTTGAATTAGAAATATATATATTATAAATATATAAAGCTTATATTTGTTTAAATTTTTAAAAAATATTCAAAATAGAATTATTAATAATATTATATGAAACGATTATAAAATTCAAAATTTTCAATTTTCCCGATATTTTAAATTTATTTAATTTAACTTCATTTTTTTCATAAATTTGTGGTTTAAACCGTTTTGTATTTTTGTTATTCATGAATTTAAACTTCTTAAACATTTATTTTTTTCAAATTAATTTTGCTTTTGTTTCTATTGAAAATTTAAATATCTGTAAATTTTTTTCCAGTCGTAAATTTTTTTATTCTAAATTAAATTTTTTTTTTTAATCGTTTATATAGATGTTATGTTATATTATTAATTGGGAATTGTAAATTTTGTTCATTTTTTTAAATATAAAATTTTTATTATTATTTGTTAATTATTATTATCATTTATTATTAATTGAATTGAATATTTTAAAAAAATATTTTAATTGATAATTTAATAGATTTATTATAAATATTTTATATTATTAAATAACAAAGTAAATATTTTTTAATATGAGACATCAGACCCAATTAAGGATATTATTTTATTTAATAATTTATTTTGATTTTAAAAAAAAATTTCTTTTCTTTTAAATAATGTTTATACGTACAATTGGTAATAATATATAATTTTAATATTTTAAATTTTTTTAATATAGTAAAAAATTATTTTTGCTTCCATATATTTTTTGTAAAATGTTGTATTAAAAATATAAATGTGTATTTATCATATAAATGACATCATATGGTTATTAAATCTTTTCTTTAAAAATTTCTTCATGCTCCCATGTAAATCTTTTCTTATGTGTTGCTGTCATTTGATCCATATTGCTTTATATTCCAAATTATTAGTTAAACATTTGTTATAAGTGGACAGATAATTTTTTTCCATATTAACGGTTAAAATATTGAAAAATAAATTTTGTGTCATATAAGAAATTTTTACTGTTTTTTCAAAAATTTTTTCTTATTTTTTTGAAAAATTATTTTTTTTCTATTTTCAAATTTTATAACTTTTTTTTATATTTTTTTAATAAATTTTATAAAAAACTATTTTTTTTCCTTAAAGTGTTTTCATTTTAATTTGTTAATTTTTTTCTTTTTTGAAAATTTTCTGAATCCAGATATTTTTCATTTGATAAATTTTTTTGTTTTTATGCTTTAAAAATTTTTTATAAATTTCTAATTTAGTTTAAATGAAAAAATTGTAATTCTGATTCAAATATTTTTTATATTTTCAGCAAAAATTTTATATTATTTGAAAATAGTAACAATTTTTTTGAATCGATATATTTTGGTATTTAAAAAATTTAAATATTATGAATTTTTAACAATTTTTTTTTTATATATTGGTTTAATTATTAAATTTTCCTATATTGGTTTGTATGTTTTAAATTTAAAAAGTAAATGTTATAAAATAAAAAATTTATAAAGGTAAATTTCATTTTATAAAATTTTTAAATTAAGAAAATGTTTATCTTATCATTTCTATTTTTAAATTTATAATTTTTTATAATTATTAGAGATTCATCTTTTAATAAAAATATTTCTAAAAATGATATTTGATAATCCGATTTAAAATTATTATGCATGTGATTTCAAGATAATGATAAGATAAAAAAAAGTTTTTATGTCAAAGTTCTCATTCATTATTTTTCTATTTTTTTTTTTTTAAACAAACATTGTAGTATAGTTTTATTTTTTGCAAAATTAAATTAATTTTTATTTTCGTCTTGAATATTTATGTATTCTTTTTTTTAATTTAAATTATCCTTTATCTAATATATTTTTAATAATAAATAACTAAGAAAACAAGATAAAAACAAAGATTGACAGAAAAATTAACTTAAATTGTATTTTTTGGTTTTTTTTGAATAATAATTTCTTAATGTCATGTTCATAAATATCCTGTCTTTTGCTTATTTTTCAATATTATTTTTGTGTTTTTTCCCAAACATGAAACATTATTTAAAATTGTCTGTGTTATTTTTAAATTAATGGAGTTCTTTCATTAATTTATTTTATTCTGAGTTCAAATTTCTTTTTGTTACTTTAAATGTTAACAATTTGATTTTAAATAATTTTCATTAATAATAAATTTAAAAATTTTTGAAGATCCTTCTATAACCAATAATTTTTAAACTAAATTTTTCATTTGGTATCATTAAAAAAAAAAATCACTTATAATATGTTAAAAATTTGAAATTTTAATGGATGTAAAAATGAAACAATTTTGAGAATTGAAAAGTTTCAAAAAAAAATTCTTGAAAAATTTTTTTTCATCCCTTCTTTGGATTTGTTTTTTCAAGCTTATGAAAATTGGGACTACTTAAAAATTGGTAATTTTAATGAAATATAAAAATTATTTGTGTATATAATTTTTGTTATTTTTATTTCAGTGATCTTTCTTCATTTTTCTCATGAACCGAGAATATATTTTTTTTTTTTTTTTCATAATTTTTAATTGTTATTTATTGTTGTGGTACGATCCACCTAATTTACATAGTGGAGTACCGACCATATAAATATGGGTTGGTACCGGGAAGACGAGGGAGGAATCAAGAGATCCAATCCAGAGACTCTGCCCGACTGCGATTAAGTCAACCCATTCTCCAGGAACGGTCTTCCCAAGAATATACCAAAGACTATCTGTAAATATTGTGTACACTTTCTTGTTTCAATACATTTTGTTTAAGTACATTTTGTGTTGTATTATTATTTATTCCATGCATTATTGAAGTTTCAACAGATTTTTAATAAATTTTTATTAAAAATTGTAAAACTTCTTAACTCTTCATCTTCTTATAATTGGTAAAAAAGAAATTTTATAGATAAATCTTGATAAATTTATTCTCTCAAATAATTTTTCCTTAATTTATGGTGAGAGATAAAAATTTCAAAATCACTCTTTTTTTAAAAGTGGTACCAAAAAACAAATTCTTCTTACAATCTTCAAAGTATATTCAAAACCATCAAGAAAACGGTGAAAATGAAAACGGCAAAAAATTGGGGAGTATATTTTTAAAAATTATTTATTATTCCAATGTCACCCAGAAATATTCCCTATCATCATTTCAACTTTTTTTTTAAAGAGATCAATTAGAAAAGATCAACTTCAATTCATGAAGACGTTTTTTTGTGAGAGGGTTTCTGCTATGATAGTCAAAATTTCTCTGGTATTGGAAAAAAGACATTCTCTGAAATTGTTTAAAAATTTTTTTTACCTTTGGTCTCGGATGACCATCTTCAATAAAAAATAAATGATCCTGGAATAATATATATATATATATATATATATATATATATATATATTTATATCAAGATATAATTGGTGTATACAGAATGAATTCAATAACCATATATATTACTATTCTTAAAAAAGAATCAATACAAAAAAATATATATAATTATTTATTTAAAAAATTTATAACATAAACATGTTATAAAATCACTATAAAAAAAATAGCCATTTTGGTTTCCAACACTTTTAAGTGTCTTATCAATTCATGAAGAAAATGAAAAATAAATGGTTTCAATAGTTTCAAATTCGTTAAAAATCTTTCCATTTTAACCTGAACGAAAAAATAAAAATATAACATATGTATTTCCCTTTTCTCCTCAGTAATTTTTTTTTTAAACTTAATAGTGATTAAATTTGGATTTTTAAGATTGGCAGTTTTTTAATTTTAATATCAAATTCTATAATATAATTTAATAATTATTGGTTACAAATAAATCCATTTTTTAAAATTTTTAAATATTTTAACGATTCTGAATAGCTATTATAACATGTTATTCTTTCAGTGCAAATTTTATTTTCCTATACTTTAAAGCAACAAATTTATAGCTTTTTTTAACAACGTTTTATTTTTTGATTTTCCGAAAAAGTCGTTATATAAATATTGTTTCAAAAGAAAAAACGTATTTTATAATCAATTTTAAATAAACATTTATTAAATAAAAACTGTTTTCAAATATGACAGTCCAAATTTTCTAAATGTCCAAAAACTTTTCCTGATACCAAGAAATGAACATAAAATTCGAATTACTCCACCGACAAATGGTTTTAGAAGGAATTTCTAATTTGATTCTCCAAAGTTATCATTTTTTTTTGATTCCTTTTGAAGAATTTTTAAATTTTTATGAAAAAAACTTAAATAAAATGGGATTTTCGAAATAAAATTTTTTCTAAGAAGAATATCTTGTTTTAATTTGTTCTGATTTTCAATTTTATTTTATATATATATTTATTATATTTTAATATTAGGGTTAAATAATATTTATTCTTATAAAAAGTTTGCATTTTAATCTCAAGAGACATGATCCGAATTCATGAGACCTAAATAAAAAAAAAAAAAATTGACATATATATATTTTCATCCACATTTGAAAAAAAATATATATAAATAATGGAAATATTAATATATAAATATCGTCCTCAAAATTTTTAACTTGAACACATTTCTGAAAATTTAAAAATGTTAACGAAAAATAAAAAAAACAACCCTATTCTTATCAATAAAAATTGATCCTCAACTCAACCCTCTCAAAATAAATAAGTTTTTACAGTTCCAATGTCCCACCTTATGAGAATTCAAAAAACCTGCTAAAAGATTTTATGGGCAAAAAACAAAAATATACCTCAGGTAAAAATATTATGAAAATGTTTTTAAATATAGGTTTTAATAGTTGAAATTCTTTTTAAAAAAAAATTTATTATAAAATAAATAAAAATATATTTTGAAGAAAAAAAAAAAAAGAAATTAAAAAAAGGATAATTAAATATCAAAATGTCTTAAAATTTAACGAAACATAAAAAAAGTCATTTCATTTGTTCCTGAAACCAAATTCATTTAAATCTTCTTTTTTAATGGAATTCTTTAAAATCTTATGCCTTTTAAAACCTGTACAGAACTTTTGAGTAACGTTCAAAAAAAAAAAAATCAAATGATATGAAAACACATTGTTAGTGAAAAATATATAAAATATAAATATAGAACTATATGATAAAAAATATGTATGTATAATTGAAAAAAAAATTAAAAACTGAGGATAATAATAAATATATATATATATATATATATAAAATATAAATTTAAAATATATAACCATTTAATGTTTTAAGTTATTAATAAAAAGATTAAACATAATTATATAAATATCTAAGTCAGAATATTTTGATTTAAACCAAACAACTTGAAGATTTTGTTTTAAAAAATTTTCATTAAATAGAGAAAAAATTGATGGTTCAAAAATATTGTTTTTAAGGTTGAATAAATTTTGCAAATTATGTGAAACGATAGAAATTTTACTGAAGAGGCCAAAGATAAAAAAATTAAAAAATATAAAACTGAAATTCTCAATGTATTTATTTTTTATTGAGAACTAATTTTCAAAAATTTATTTTATATATATAAGAATTTTATTATATATATATATATATAAAGATAGATAGATAGATATATTTTTGTTTTTGTCACGTATATATAAACATATATAAAATTAATATTTCTCTTTAGAAATCGTAAGTATAACTTTCCCTGACGATCCGTTTAGGTGAAACCTAGGTAGGTTTGTCTGGCTCACTAGGTTTATCTAGGTCTGCTCTACGGTTGTATTGAGCTCTTTTTTTAGTTAGTTGTTTACTCGTATCGGGGTTTTTTCTTTGGGCTTCAAACCTGCATCTGTGCGATTTTTTTTTTGTCGACAGAAGTTCATGTTTGTAGCTCTTTCTTTTTTTTAAAACCTTTTTTTCCCTTCGAGATTGATTTGATTATTAGCAAATCAAAATTCGAGGGTTTTCGAAACGAGTCTAGTTATCTTATATATATATATATATATATATATATATATATATATATATATATATAATATATATACATATATATGGATGTATTCTTTTTTTTAAAAGAAAAAATTCAGTGATTTTTTTAAATCATTGTTAAATATTTAATGAAAAAATGATGTAAAAAAAATTGTGATGATTCGTATCTCTACGAAAGACCAATTTTCAAAATTATTCTTTTAAATATTTAATTGTGTTATTCAAAATTTTTTAAACAAAGGAAAAAAATATATTCCTTCAATTTATAATATTCGAAATATATAATTGTTTATATTGTTATTCATAAATTAATAAATTAATATAAATAGAATATTAATCTTTTCCAAATTTTTTCCTTTGTAAATTTATTTTTTAAAATACTAAAAGACTATGAATTTTCATATTTATAATTAATTCTATTTATTTCATCTAAAATGTTTTGCCGTTTTATTCCAATAAATATATTATATATATTCTGAAAAAATAAAATATATATATTCATTTAAAATATATTTGTATAAAAATTTTTTTTATTTTTGACTGACAAAAAAATTAATTTTTTAAATTTTAATGACGATTCTATTGTGACTATGAAAATGAACAAATTAAAAATTCAAATTCAAAAAAATTATTTTTTCAATTCCTTTCAACCATATATTTCAAACTGATTTTGTCTTTGAAAATTAATCGGATTTTGTTTGGGACCCATTTATTTTTCCTTTTCATTATATTATTTTAATTAAATTTTAAACTTTAATTTGAAACATTTCAATTATTTAAATTACATTTATATTTCCATTGTTCAATTAAAATGCTTAATTAGTACCAAAAATTCAAGAATTGACCAATAATGTTCATTTAGAAGGAATTTAAAAATCTTTGTAAAAATCATTTATTTGTTCCTTTCAACAATTAATTTTATTGTTATTTTGATATCAAACACATATTGAAATGAAATTCATATATTTCAGTAATGCGCTACTCTTTTTAAAATAATATAATTTCTATGGCATAATTCTTTTATTAATTAACTGTATTATTTTCTAATGAAATGCAATTAATTAAATTGTTCTTTCATATTGTAATTAATTTGTTTTCTTTCGACAAATTAAATATATAATTCTTTCTATAGTAATTTCCAAAGACTGATGTCGAGGTTTAATAAGTCTGATTGCTTGAAAATGATCGCATCATTCATTTATCTTGTATCCTAGTCATTTTTTTCATTATGGTTTTTTTATTTTAATAGGCAATTTTCATAATTTCTTTTATAAAATTTACGTTCTAAAAAATTCATTTTGTGCAAATCTTTAAATTTAAATATTTTAAAAAAATTTATCGAACATTAAATCCTCATATATTTTTATAAAAAAACTTTGGAACTTTTATATATACAAAAGACAAGAAAATTTTTTATTTTTTTTTTGGTAACTTAATTTATATATATTCTATTTAGAAAATCATAAATTTGTAAAAAACAGTCCATAATTAAATGAGTAAAACCTTAATTTTTATTAATAAAACAGATTTTTCAAATTTGGGTCTTTGTATTTCTGAGATGATTTTATTTGCATTTTTTATATGGTAAAATATTTATTGTCCTCCTATAGATATTTTTATAACAAACTGATTGAGAAAATGATCCAATAAAATTCATCTAAGTCATTTCGAACCCTGATAAAAATTCTTTCAGCTTTAAAAGGTCCCTGTTATAACGCCATTTAAATTATAGATCAAAACAGACTAAGAAGATCATAGCATCGATACCTGGAAGAAGTGATTTATTTATATTTAAAGCCAGGAGATACTAAAAGATCACCATCAATTTAAACGGAAACAGAATTTCTACCCCAGATTTTGACCAATTCCCAAAAAAATATCCCGAAATTGAAATGAAATTATACTCTCACACGAAGAAGGCTGGAGAAAACTATTTCAATTCGAAAATTCTGACTAAAAATCAAACAGTAAAATGTTAATAATCTTTCGACTATGTAATATCTTAAATTCAAATTCCAGAATAGCAAATTTATTTTCTGAATTTTTGTTAATCATACAGAAACAAATATATACAAAATGAATACTAAAATTGGTCTTATTTCATCGAGATTTTCGTATCTTCCAATTGTAATTTATATGGAATGATAAAGAAATAAGCAAAATAAACAGTTTATATATATAAAGAACATATTCAAGAACAAAAATACCAAGTTTTATTATCATCTGAAAATTTTTTTAATTTAAAACTAATATTAAAAAATGTATTAAGTTACCAATATTTACGCCATTTTTTCCATTTTCAACATCTATCTTTTTAAAATTATTATAACTTTTTCTTTTGTAAATTTTTCTATAAATCAGATTTGCAAGTCTTTGGACATTTTAACTATTGTGAATTATTTGTCAATTATCTATTTGTTTTTTTTTGTTTTTAAAAAATTTTGTGTTTATTGTTTATTGTCTTTTAAAACCTCTTTTATATGATTTTAATTTGATTTGTTTATTTCAAAATCTTATTAAAATTTTTTGTTTATAATTGAATTAAAATCAAAACAAAAAACATTATATAAAAAGAAATGGCTGTTCTTTTTTTTTTTATAAAAATGTATTTTTATTTTTAATTTAAAAAACTTTTACTATTTTTTACTAAAACTAACAGTTGAGAAAATTTTATTCAAGAAAAAGATGTGGATTTGTTACAACAAAATTATTGATGTATAAATTTAAAAACAAAAAATATATTTTTTAGATATCGTCCATTTTATTGAAAATGATATATCTGTCTTTATCCTTTTAAATATAATAGGTTTTTGATTATTTTATTATACATATATATATATAACGATATTTAATATTATAAATATATATATTTTGGAAAATTTAAAATTTATATATTTTATAAAATTTTTTTTTAAATTTTTATTTTAAAATTTATTTTTTTTTTAATATTTTAAAATTTAATATTATAATAAACATTTTTTTATAACACTAGATATTATTTATTTATATCATTTTTATTTTTAAAATTTATATTTTAATTATGGAAATATATCAGAATGAAAATTTTCAACAGAAAAACGTCTGTATATTCAAAATACTTTAATAAATTGACATTTATATTTTCTATAAAACTATAACCAATTTATATCTTTATTTTATTTATATATATATTTTATCAAAATTTTATTTTTTTTTTAATTAGACACATTTTATTTTATATATTTATCGTTTTATTTTATTTTTGGAATATTTAAAGAATATTTTGATATTAGAAAATTAAATAGGTTTTCATATTAACATCATTTATATATTTTTTTTTTATAAATTATTTTTCATTTTTTCTATTAAAAATGACCTAAATTTGAAAAAAATTTATATTATTTTTAAAGATCTTGTCGGCAAAATTTTTGAAATTGAAAGTATATCTTTAATATTGAAAGTATCTGAAATAGAAGAAAGTATGAGAAAAAAAGATTCAAGAAATAAGCAAAAATTTACAAGTAAAGGAAAAATATAAATGCATAAATTTATAAATATAGTGTTCAAGGACATTATACATCATGGAAAAATGAAGAAGGCTTTCATCTTTGTTCGAATCTTTTGGTCATACATCCAGAAAGTGGTGAAAAATCTATTTGGTAGAAAATATACAAAACTTCTGTCAGATTTAATCATTAAATAAACGAATCTAATAATGAGATCGTCTTAACATCAATTAGAAAAAAATTAGTTCTTAATCCACGGATACCAATTGTCATTCATCTATATCTGGAAATCAAAAATAATGTTTAAATTTCTAAAAAAACAAAACATGCAAATTTTATAATTAAATTAAAAGATGAAGAAAATAATGATGAAAAAATCTTGTTTGTTTTCTATCTTTTGAATCAAAAATATCTACAGAATTTAAAAAAAACTGTTCCAAAACTTGTCTTATTAAGCTGAATATATTCATTTAAAAAAAGGTATTTGATTATTTTAACTATTTAACATTAAATTCAATAATGGAAAAAAAATCTCTCTCTTAGGCTCATCATAAAAATAAAGAAACTGAAAGTATAAATATATTTCTTCGTTAAACCTCAGAAAGAAAAGACATCATTCATTTAAATAATTTTAAAATCTCGACTTTTTAAAATTTTTTTTTGAACTGGCTATGTCTAGAAAGTCTTTTAAGAATTTTTTTTCTTTTTTTGAAACCGAAAAAAATTATCTGCCCGATGAATGCATACCAATGCAAATTTAAACTACAAATGTACTAGACCAAAAACGATAAAATATTTTAAAAACCCATTCGCTGTAAAACAAAAATATAAAATATCTAATTTTATGAAAATTTCGTTGATGTTGTTGTTTATGATGACGGTCGTCTTCGAGTATAGAATCCAGAGGTTAGCAGTGGATATTTCGAAGACAGTAGGAAAGCGTTGTTCAGGTTAGCAGTGGATATTTTGGTAAAAGTAGCAGAGCGTAGTTCGTCCTTCTGTTATCTCTTCGCCTGACAAGCTTGACTGGACATTCGGATAGAGTAAACAAAATGGACGCCTTTATATACGACGGATTGAATATTCTACGTCTTCTGATTGGTTAACCTTCTATTGGTGGACTATAAAGTGAGTCAAGTCATTTGACTGGCTCACTAGTACATATATATACAAAAAATCCTCGACATTTTCTTTCATTTTTTTTCTTTTCACACTGAAACGATTAAAACGAAAAGAAATCGTAACTCTTTAATCAACTTGATGTTTAATACAAGTGCTTTTTAGTGTAATTCTGCTTTTATAGGTGAAATATCCCATTCAATTCGTATTCTACATAGTCCTGGGTACGACGATAAACTACATTCGGCAGCAAGGCCCCTGATTGGGAGATTAGAACTTTTGGGGAGCGTGGATTCACCTTTTAATTGCCGTTCTTCCCAGGTCTACCCTGACCCTGGGTGGTAGCACCTGTTAGGGTCCCAGCTATAGGCAAATAGTGAACTTCCAAACAAAAATAAAACCCCATGAAAGTATAAAAACACATTTTTTTTCTACGTCCTCTGGCATCTTCTCACATTCCTAATTTCTGCTACAAAATGCGAGGTTAATTTGCAGCGTAAGGACCAAAAGACGCTGCATTGAGAATCTACCATTCTGCTGTGAAATTGCCTGTTTATTTCGAAAATGACATTAAAAAACTGCTCGATTAGCATTTCGATTTATCGTCAATGTAAGTTCGATCTCTTTCGCGTTGACCGGTCGCCATTACTGGCGTTTTTACATACGTTTGCCTCTAGTAATAATACGCGGAAGCTTAGTGGCCTTTTTACAGCTTTTTGTATCTTACTGTTCTTGATAACTGCGCGATTTTCGTGGATGTTATTTTAAAAAGCGCTTATTTCTTCAAATGAAGTTTTAAATGGTTTTAGTATTTTTACTTTATTGTCCTTAATAAATCTGCTTATAGCTAATGAAACAGAATCTCACCCTAAAATGCAATTTACGAAGCTTTAAATTCAAGAAACTTTCACGACTAATAAAAAAAAAAACGTCGTTGTAAAAAATGTAAAAAAATCCTTTTTTTTACTTTTCAGACAGTAATTTTTATTTTATTTTATTTTAATTTTCGGATTTTATGTTTATTTGCGTATTATTTCGTGCATTGCGCAGTAATCAAGAAAAAAAATAAAGGCTTTTCCTTGCCGCATCTCTGACTCAAAGCAAACGTAATAATCAAAAAAGTAATGGCGTTGTGTATTTCGACATTCCAAAGAAGTATAACTTACATTGTCCATAACTTCTAAACAGTAATGGAGCGCAGTGTTTTTAATGTCATTTTCGAAATAACCAGGCAATTTCACACCAGAATGGTACATTCTCAATACCGTGGGCTTTTGGTGCTTATGCTGCAAATTAACCAAACGTGATGGAAATAACATGGAATATTACAAATAAGTCCTAGCAAACTTAATGGTGTCTGCGACCAAACTTATCCGCTGAAGAAAAGTCGATGTTTTCGTCATCTACGGACTCCCGCGCTGATAACAAATTGAGGAGCTGATTCTTGTTTGTTCATTTCGTATGTCTTAACAAGAGTGAGCGTTTTTCAAAACGAGGTAGGAAAGCGCGCCAATCATCAACTGTAATCTGATTGGCTAAAAATTAAACTGTATCTCTTTATTTCTCATATTTCACCCTACAAGCTTTACAACAGAAAAGGTAGAACAGGCAGACTTAAGAAAAAAATGGGCTGATGAATTATTCTGGAAGATATTTCAGAACATTCATTAACTTTTTCATTTCCATTTCACTACTTTCACGTCTAAGCTTACACCCGTGGTATACCCAGATAGTCACCTATCTAGTTACCGACCTTGCTTTTATTCTGCCATTGTACGGGAATCGGTGTTTGGATGAAATGCGGCTATGAGTCCACCTTGTAAGTTAGCGCCTTTGGCAAATAAATATAATTCACAGAGACTCGGACATTGGCACGCAACCAAGACAGATGGTTGGAGCTGGTAAGGTGTTCAGCCACCCAATGACAACTCTCGGTTAGGACTTATGTTAATGCTGATTCGATTTAGTTAATACAGATATGACGTTGCGACACGCCAACAAGGGCACATTTTTTTAAGATCCTATCTTTAAAAACCAATGATCTTTTTAATAGTTGCTTTGTAGCGTGTTCCGTCATCTATCTCTGCTATTTAAGACAGTTTTTTTTTAATCTTTTATTTTCGGCTGGAAACAATCCAACAGCTAAAAGTACCAACTAAGAATAAACAAAGGAATTGAGATTTATGTAGCAAAACTTAGTAAGCCTTTGGTTACTGCACTCTACGAACTTCCATTACGGATAGAGACGGAAATAGCGAGAGAACCACTAACAGATTTTGTCTCAAGACTGAGAGAGAAAAAAAAAATTGAGAGAAAAAAATAAGATGAATAAGACGGAAACTGAAGAATAAAGTGTACAGAAGAGCAAAAAAAAAAAAAAAAAAATGACGGAATACAGTCGGAAAGAGGAAAAACAAAAGAATCTGTTACGGCGCACAAAAAAAGGCGGGAAATAAGATGTAGGCGGGAAAAAAGGATCGGCTGTTCCGTGTCGTTTTTGACTGCAACAGCCATGAATAATACGACATTGTCTTTAATTACGGAGATAATATTCCTTCTTTATATTCTCTTTTCCTTTTTTTTCCTTTTTCTCTTTTTTCTTTCCTTCTTTCTTTCTTTCTTTCTTTTCTTTTTCTTTCTTTCCTTTATCTTTTCTTTTCTTTTTAAATTTTTTTTTTTTTTTAAATATTATTTTTTTCATTCTCATTCTTTCTTTCTTTCTTTCTTTCTTTCTTTCTTTCCTTTTTCTCATTCTTTCTTTCTTTCTTTTTTCTTTCTTAACTTTTTTCTCTTTCTTTCCTTTCATTCTCTCTCTTTACTTTTAATTTTTTCTTTCTCTCTTTTTTCTTTCCTTTTCTCATTCTTTTTCTCCTTCTTTCTTTTTTCTTTACATTTTCTTCTTTCTTTCTTTTTCTCTTTGCTTGTTTCTTTTGCTTTCTTGTCTTTTCCTCTTCTTTTTTGTTTCTTTCTTTTATCTTTTCTCCTCCTGTCTTTGTCTTTCTCTCTTTTCTTTTTTCCTTCTTTTCTCTTTCTTTTTCTTTTTCTTTCTTTTCTCTTTCTTTTTCTCTTTCTTTCTTTTCTATTTTTCTTTCTCTCTTTTTTAATTCATTTTTGTTTCTTTCGTTTTTCTCTCTCTTTATTTTGTATTGCTTTTCTTTCTTTTTTCTTTCTTTCTTTTTCTTTCTTTTCTTTTTCTTTTCTTTCGTAACTTTTACATTCTTTTTACCTTTCTTTCTTTTTTCTTTAAATTTTCTCCTTTCTTTGTTTGTTTGTTTCTTTCTTTCTTTACCTTCCTTCTATCTTTGTCTTTCTTTCTTTTTTCTTTTTCATTCATTCTTTCTTTTTCTTTGTCTCTTTCTTTCCTTTTAATTTTTCTTTCTTTATCTCTTTTTTCATTCATTTTTGTTTCTTTCATTTTTCTTTCTCTTTCTTTCTTTTTCTTTCTTTCTTTTTCTTTCCTTCTTTCGTTTCCTTTCTTTCTTTTTTTCTTTTCTTTTTTCTTCATTCTTTCTGTAAGCAAAAGTAAAAGTAGGTTAAAGAAAAAGATTAAACATAGTCACTAACAAATTTGGAACGTTTTTTGTCATCTCATCTTTCCGACATTACTGCTGTCCAAGCAGTAGTAGCAGATATAATAGTTTTACTTTTTTCTAAAGTTTGAAGATAAAGTATCATCATTAAATCTTGATTGGCTTTTCACTCATTATATTTTTTGTTGTCCAATCAGTGAATGCTAGACAATTTCCTCACGGATAAAGAAGAGATTTGAAGCAACAGAAATGTGGTTCTACAGAAGGATGATGAGAATACCATGTGAGCGACGACGAAGTTTTAAAGAAAATGGAAACAAATAGGAAACATACATAACATCAGGAAGAGGCACTTGAAACTTCTAGGGCATATACTGAAGAAAGGCGGCTTGGAAAATTTGATACTCGCAGTATAGACTGAAGGTAAGAACGACAGAGAAAACAACGCATAACATAGCGAGCTTGAGTAAAGGGATGGCGGGAAAAGGTTTAGGAGAAATAATAGAAAGACAAAATTTATTAAGAGCTACAAAGTAGAGGAAATTGTGGCGAGCCATGATCATCAACGTCCTCAAGGGACACGGCATATTGGAGAAACAGTAGTAGTAATAGACATAATAGGTCAATTACTAATATCTACCGAGAAATTAATAACGTACATCATCTAATCACTATATCGAGTATTGATGAGGTAGATCGTGTACGATCGATCTCGTATATTGGTCGACTCTAGATGTGTGCCAAGAAATTAATCTTCATTACGTATATTCGATCTCGTGTATAGGTCGATTGATGACATTAGCGATTAAATCAATGTGGCCCGTATATAATCGATCGCGTATATTGGTCGGCTCTAGATGTGTACCAAGAAATTAATCTTCATTGCGCATATTCGATCTCGCGTATAGGTCGATTGATGATATTAGCGATTAAATCTATGTGGCCCGTATATAATCGATCGCGTATATTGGTCGGCTCTAGATGTGTACCAAGAAATTAATCTTCATTGCACATATTCGATTCCGTGTATAGGTCGATTGATGACATTAGTGATTAAATCTATGTGGCCCGTATATAATCGATCGCGTATATTTGTCGGCTCTAGATGTGTACCAAGAAATTAATCTTCATTGCGCATATTCGATCTCGTGTATAGGTCGATTGACGACATTAGCGATTAAATCTATGTGGCCCGTATATAATCGATCGCGTATATTGGTCGAATCTAGATGTGTACCAAGAAATCAATCTTCTTTGCGTATATTCGATCTCGTGTATAGGTCGATTGATGATGATAGCGATTAAATCAATGTGGCTCGTGTATAATCGATTTCGTATATCGGTCGATTCTAGATGTGTCAAGAAATCAATCTTCCTTCGGCATATTCGTTCTCGTGTATAGGTCGATTGATGATGATAGCGATTAAATCAATGTGGGTCGTGGATGATCGATCTCGTATATTGATCAAATCTTGTTACTTCGTAAAAAATCATTATACCTTGTGTATATTCGATCTCGTGTCTAAGCTGATTCATGATGTATACTATGAAATCGATAACGTAATCTCGATCTCGTGTATTGGTCGACTCATAATATTTATGAGACGATCAATAATTTACCTCGTGTATTTTCCATCTCGTGTACAGATCGATTCCTGCTACTTGCCAAGAAAAAAATCAATGCATCTCATATAGTCCCTATCCCGTGTACTAGTCGAATCTCGTTATATATCAAGAAATTTAAAATGTTTCACATCTATTATTGATTTCGTGTATAGGTCGTTTCATGATATTTACGAAAAAAAATCAATAACTTGCCTCTGGTATATTCGAGCCTGTCTAAAGATCGATTCACGAAATTTGCCAAGAAAGTATTGGGCCTCGGGAAATCTCGATTTCGTGTATAGGTCGACTTCTGATATTTATCAATAAATCAGTTACGCGCCTCGTGTATCTTCAATCTCGTGTACAAGTCGACTCATGATATTTCCAAGAAATCTGTAATGCATTTTGTTTATAATCGATTTGGTGTATTAAAAATCAATAATATGTTTCGTGTATATTCATATAAATATATGGATTCAGTATATATGTTTATATATATATATATATATATATATATATATATATATATATATAAATAAATATATATATAGTGGTTCCAACGAGAGAAAAGTATGTATATTAAAAAGAAGAGAAGAGAGGTGCCGCAAACGTTTTTGGTTGTAATGTGGATTTATTTAGAAAAAATATTATGCTTTGCTTTACATAATTTTACTACACGTGTTTCTGGTCTCGTGACCGTCTTCAGGTAAAAGCGGAGATTTCCACATATTATTAAAAATAATTCATTTTGTCTTTTGTTTTTCAATGTTAAATATTCTCGATATGAGACATTTTCTGTTTTTGTGTTTCTTGAATTTCTTTCAATTGGCAATGAAGAGTTCTGCGCGAAGGGTCATAAAACAATTAAGGTTGGCCCAGATTAAATGATGAATTATTATTATCGGCATTTTATCTTTTAATGTTTTACTGACCACTGTGTGTTCTTAGATCTGTTTCCATTTTCGTGTGTTTCTGTCAGCATGCGTGTATATATATGTATACGTAACTTTCCCCTCCATACATATACTGTCTTACTATGAATTTAGTAAACTCATTTGTATATATACACGCATACACAGACGTACGCACATATACACCATTCCACTACAAGGAATCAGTTTTTACACACATACACACACACACACACACAACATATTTACACACATAAATAGGAAGCAAATGGAAGTACATACACATAACATATACACATACATACAAACACATACATATTTACACAACAATCATGTACAGTCTAAATTGTGTGGGGTTTTGTATGAATTTTAAAAACCCTTTTGTTCCCCTGTTTTGTCAACATGCATATATATATATATATATATATATATAACATATATATATATTATATATAAGATAAATTTTGCATATATATATATATATAAATAAATGTGTTTATATATATATATATATATATATATATATATATATATATATATAAATGGGGTCTGTATTTTCATAATATTCCAATATTATAATTTAATACATTGGATGACTATAATATGTTCCAGTAATTTGGATCGAATATCGATTCAATGTTATAAAATTTATATAGTTTTTTCTGTTATTTATTTTATAAATTACAGACAAATTGTTTCTTGTATCACAGCTCATCAAATAAAATTGAGATGCGTTGCTAATTCATAGCAGCGGAGAAATATCTATTTAACGCATTACGTACGAGATATAAATTTTCATGGCTTTTAGAAAAGCAGGCAATTCTTGGTGAGAAAGAGCTTTTATCGTTAATTAAATATAGTCGATAATTCCCTTTCTTTCATAAGTTCATAAACTATATGCTTTTATATGTAGTCATCCATAGACAATTTAAAAATATTTCGCTTTATGATAATCAATATCCTAGACTTTTACAATTTTTTCAAGCCGGGACTGATTTGACATCAGTCAAGACTCTCAAATAAAATATCAGTGTATATATATATATTGTTATGGAGTGGTTTCACAGTGGAGGCTTGTATTTGTACTAAGATTTGTAGATTCCTTTCCTTTTCTCAGTTATTTCCAGAATTTTGTTTTGAAACTCCTTATGCATCTGTTCCATTTCTCGTTGAAACTGCATTTGTCCATTAAAAGTTTCCTCCTGTAGTTGCATCTGGAATGTCTTCTGTTGCTCTAATATTGTCATCTGTTGTTCTGTCTGGAACTTTAAAAAATTCCTGGAATATATTTTTGCATTTCTCCATCTTCGCAAAGTTTACACAATGCTTAAATATTGTAGAGGGGGGGGGTGTTACGAATTTTCAATTCGTGACCTATTTGAGCAAATTGTCTTATCGAGAAAAAAAAAAATTCTTTGCTCAGTTGAGAATAAATTAAAAATGAATTTTTCGTCACTGAGTTGACGTCTTGTCTTTCAACGAAAAAACTTGCCAAGTTTTTTTTTTTAATGTGAATCCGAAATTTTGTCGCCGAAATTGTGACGAGCAATTTTTTTCTTTTTTAAAGGAATCCGTATGAGTACGAATTTCGTCACCAAAAGTTGTTCAGAACGAATTTTTTTCTTCCACCGAATGAATACAGAATACTTAAAATGCAAATTTGTTATTTAAGTGAATTTTTTTTCACCGTATGAGTACAAATCCCTCGTCGCCAAAATGTGTTATATAGAAACGAATTTTTTTCTTCCACCGAAAGATTCGAATACCTCGTCGCCAAGTGTGTTAAATGTTATAGAGTGGTTTCACAGTGGAGGCTTGTATTTGTACTAAGTCGATCCTAAAATAGGTTCGACGTACAAAACGTTAGGAACTTGATATAATAGGTAATGACGCAGAGAAATCTAGTGATGGTCGCTGATACATTAGTATCCGACTAACGGTCGTCCGGCATCGACTGACTGCCCGACCCACTGAGCGACTGACTCGTTACTCTTACTACCATTCTACTTATTATAGGTGGGATAGTCTATTAACAATAGAATAGAATCCATTTGTGTTTAATATATATATATATATATATATATATATATATATATATATATATATATATATATATAATAAAAAATCCCAGAAACCATTTAACGTTTTTAGTTGTAATGTTGATTTTTTAAAAAAAAATAATATATTATGTTTTATTTTCCATAATTTTGATACACGCGTTTCCGGTCTCGCGGCATTCATCAGGCAAACCCTTAACGCAGAACTTTTTCACTGCCAGGTCAAGGAAGACATTTTTTTTCACTAACACACAAAAAAGAGAATGTCTAATATCGAGAATATTTCACATCGAAAAACATAAGAAAAATTAATTCCTTTGCCTGATGAAGGTCACGAGACCGGAAACCCGTGTGGCGAAATTATGGAAAATAAAGCATAATATATTATTTTAAAAAAAAATCCAAATTACATCCCAAAACGGTTCCGGTTTCTCTCTTTTATTTTATATAAAAATTTTTCTCTCGTTGGAATTACTATAACCTCTTCCTTTTATATATATATATATATATATATATATATATATATATATATTCATATATATATATTGATAAAGAACACGTAACATTGTTTTTAAAAAAAACTTATAGAAAGGAAATAACTCAGAGTTTTTAGGTAAATATTTATTAAATGTATAACAGCCTACATTCCGTAACATATTTTTATTCTGTAAGAAAATAAAAATATGAAAAATGCTAAATATGAGATTGATCAAAATGGCCGCCTCTCGCCTTGATAACTTTTGAGTATTCTCTTGGCATTCTTTCAGTCAATGAAAGCAAATATTCACTTGAAATATTTTGCCGTTTTTAATACCGTCTACAAGGATTCTGCCATAGATCAATTTCTGACTTTGCGGTCCAATTCATCCCGCACAAATTCGATTGGGGTGGTCATTCCATGACAGTCAACTTATTTCTTCAGGTGGTTGGAATGTCGAACTGAACCCTTTATTTCGCTCACTGGGGTAGACTGTTCTAGTTCCACGTGCCATGTTTAATGGGTGTCAGTTATCAGTTATCTCCTGTTAATTCCCTTCTCCACTGCCTTAACCGGGCATTGAACTCACACTCTTTATCCACTGTGCCATATGTCCTTTTTTTTTTGGCACAGTGGATAAAAAACATGCTAATTTGATCATTTGCAAGGACCCAAAAGATTTGTGAATTCAATACGCAGTTAAGGCAGTGGAGAAAACTTGGATATTCTAACCACCTGAAGAAGGCCGAAACATATTTTTTATATATATATATATATATATGTATATATATTCATGAATTATTCATACAAAAAAAAAATACAAAGGTTAATGATTTAATTGGCGAAAATCCATCGTCGCGAACAATTCAAATAATATACAAAAACCCCGAACCTGTTTATGAATGAAAAGATCCTTGTTTCTATAAATTTCTGTTGCATGAGTTCTTATTATTTTTTACAAGCTTTCGTCTATTCATACAGACATCCTCAGGTATGGAATAGATTTTGTTCTTCATTTTTCTCTCAGTAATAAAAGGGACAACGAAAATATATGTATTGTTGTAATCCGAAAAAATGCTATTAGAAATGAGTTATTGTTTTTTTTGGAATCGTGCTGTCGCAACGCTGAGTTTGAATTTAATTTTTTTACAATTGTGCGTTCTTATACAAATATGGTGATTAGCGAATCCTTTTTTACTGGTAAATTTTCTGTCAAAAAATGGCATGAACTTTATTGTTCAATAATTACAGTAATGTCGCAAAGAGGCTATTATCCAAAAGTTGCATTTGGATCAGTTATTTAAAATTTCAATAAAGGTGCAATTAATTTACAAATTCATGAATTATTCATACAAAAAACAAATACAAAGGTTAATAATTTAATTGGCGAACATCTTCCACGAGCCGTTTCCATTCAGGGCGTTGGCGTTCATGGCATAAATTACAAAAACAAACTTATTGTAACTGTGATAACATTCTGCAAAATATTTCATAGCTAATTTAAAATTTTACAACAATTATAACAGAGCGCGTTCATACGTGTTTTTAAAAAATCACCATCACAAAGTAATACTCAAGATCCTGCAAACAAATGAAGTGATCGAAAATTCTCCTTCTGCTTACATAAAGAACGTTGCTATAATTTTATACATACAGCTTCCAACACTTGCAAATGGTGTGTGTTTTTTCTGTTTTCTTTTTGAATTTGTAGGTCTGATGAATTGGATCGTATTTACGATTCCAATGGAATAAATTATGACCATGGAATATTAGTGTTTAAGCCTTTTTATTATATACTTACTCTGTCCTAGACATTGAGTTCTACCTGGATTCTTCCTCTTGGGAAAAGTTTTTCTAAAAATATACATATGTATGTATATTTTCCACTAATATTATATATATATATATATATATATATATATATATATATATATATATATGAAGAGAAAGAACAGTAAGATATATAATCAGGTAGTCTTATTAATTATTTTTATTTTTACAAAACAGTGAAAATGAAAATCTGCAGAGCATAAATATTATAAATTTACTAATTTAAAAATATGGTTCCATCGCTACACAGGAATTATTATGTTTCAAAAACAGAAACTAAAACTTCAAATTCAATTACAGAATGAAATTAAAGTCCCTAGTTCTGTTTCATTTTCAAGTGAATTTTGGAATAACTTATTTTGAAATTTACAGAGTTTTATAAGCACATACATTTATAATATTAGTTTCTAAGGATACGGGGAAAATCAATCATTTTAACAAGGGGCGGTAGAGTATTCATTTTCACTGACAACTAATTGTATCAAAAAATGAATTACTCTCGGGAAGAGGTTAAGTTAAGGTAGGGTAAGTTAGGGGTGCTTTTTCAACGAATACTGACACCCGTTTATCGCATCAAACCTTGTCTTTTTCAACGGTAAAAAAGTTTTTCGGAACTGCATGTGCTTATAAAACTCATTAAATTTCAAAATCAGTTATTCCAAAATTTGCTTGAAAATGAAACAGGACTAGGGACTTTAATTTAATTCTATAATTGAATTTGAAGTTTTATTTTCTGTTTTTGAAACATGGTAATTCCTGTGTAGCTTAGATGTGGCACAAGGCCGAAAGTAGGGGCACCCAGTGAGGACCGAACTGATTACTCAGTTGTAATTGTTCTAGCGAGACAAGCTGGCTATATATATATATATATATATGAAATTATAATAAAAACGAATCTAAAAAAAAGGAATCTAAATGAAATAATAATAAAAACGAACGAAAATTATATATATATATATATATATATATATATATATATATATATATATATACAAGTATATAATTGGTATATACGGAATGAATTCTAATAACCATATATATACATGTATTGTCAAATGACCGGATATTGTAGCGTCTTGTCGAACGTAATTTCAACGAAGAAATAAATTGAGTAACATATGTATTTTTTCTTTTCTCAATAATTTTATAGCTTTTAAACTTAATAGTGATTAAATTTGATATTTAAAATTGGCAGTTTTTAATTTTAATATCAAATTTCATCATATAATTTTATAATTATTGCTTAGTATAAATTCTTTTTAATATTACCCGTATTTTAAAGATCTGAATAGCTATTATAACATGATTTCGTTGTCAAGCTTTTGAATCTTCCTGTACTTGGATTTTGACTGGTTATTCTAGCTTTTGTAACAATGTTTCCCCCTAGCGAAGGATCGTTAATTAATTTGAAACTTTTAAAACCATTTATTTTATCTTCACCATCATCACTTGATAAGACACCGAGGGTGTTGAAACAAAATGGCTATTTTTGTAGTGATTTTATAACATATTTATGTTATAAATTTTTTTTAATAAATAATTATATATATATATATATATATATATATATATATATATATATATGTCATAATGTTATCAATTCCTATTAATGCGAACTTTGAAAAATGTTGGAAGGCAAATTGTTTATTGAAAGTTGGTTACTGTGACTCCATCCTCTGTTGCGTACAGCAACCCCTCATTGCAGTAAGAAGTACTAGAGGACTCCCTGATGTCTGCAGCAAAAAACCGAGCTGGATAATTTCATGAAGACCCACTTTAAGCATGAAATCAAACGGAGGGAAGGGTTGATAAATGAATGTCTCCCATGAGCTGACCTTGTAACGTCTGTAAGTGGCCAGAACTCAGGACGAACAAGTTGGCGAATTTGTCGCAGGGCGAAGGCCTGATCTCAATGGCGGAAAGATACAAGTGAAGTGTAGAAATGCCGGAACACTCCTCTGCGGAAGAATGCGCTTGAAGGATGATATAAAAAAAATTATTTTTTTACAAAGTTTTTTTCTTTTTTTAAATAAATCGATTTGGTATATATATATATATATATATATATATATATATATATATATATAACTAAGTTTTTTCCCTTTCTCCTTTGATAAAAATGTTAAGTGCAAACATCTGGAATCTTACACTGGAGATTGTTTTGTTAATCTACAGTTCTCTACCTGTCAGTAATGGTTAACATCGCATAAAATGAAATAAGCGGGCCGTGTTCAAATTCAGCGCGCGTTTATTGTGTTCACTTTCGCAATTTCGGTTACTGTATTCTTGCTCTTTCCTTAGGTATCTTTTACTTTCGGTGCCCCATGGTTGTATCGTTGGACCGGCGTTGGATCTAATTTTTACAAACGACCTTCCTGATGTCACCATTTCTCAACCCGGTATCAATGTTATAACGCAACTATTTACTCCTGTCTTAGTCACATGGGGTGTTTTTATTACCCCCACCCCGAAAAAAATTACTAACAATTAAGAGTTGGCAACATCTTTCTGTTGCTTCCTCCGAGTACTCTCTTGACTCAGTGAGGGTGGGCAGCACGTGGTGTGATGCATTTGTAAATAAATGTCGTGGGAAGCAGACGTCGCCTTGTCTTCTTCGGGGCGTCATGTCACCACCAACTGACTAATGAAGTTAAGATTTCATATATATATATGTGCCTGACGAACTGGGCACACTACGCAGCGAAACTATAGTCGCACACCAAAAGCGTAGGTACGCGCATATGCACTAATTAATACATATTTTTGCTCTGTATAACCGCATTAAGCACTACTACGTTTACATCTCATGCAGAAATTTAACGATTATTTATTTGCTTGCCTGAGTATGCACACCAGCACACGTGTACACGCCTGCTTATATTTGGCCGTTTCATTTAGCCACTTTACAACTATATATATATATATATATATATATATATATATATATTATGCCTTTAAATTCCTTGAGGAACATAGTGCCGCAAGATATTGTTTTTTAAGTGAGTAGGTTGTTAGCCTACTACAAATTTTATAGATCTGGATGATCAGGTTTTGAATTTAAACCAGTTGCCATCCAAGGCTATAGAACCCTGTCTATCCTGCTATTTACCCATAGCTCTGGGGAGAAGATTCATACCTTTCCCAAGGGTATTAGCACGTAAGTGGTTAATGTAATGGATTCAACTGAATTCGAACTCAGCTCTCCGATTCATCAATCCACATTTCTCCACCACTATTTTCTCCTATATATATATATATATATATATATATATATATATATATATATATATATATATATATATATATATATGTATGTATGTATGTATGTATATTGTGTTTTTTATATGTTATTTTTTTGTAGATGGAATTTATTTAAATTTACCAACCTGAATATTCGGGAAATTTCAACAGGAATCGAACCTGTGACCTACATGGATCCGTTATATGATCTGACTTGCTATACCACTTAGCTACAGAGAAGCGTCTGGTTAGCAAAGTCAAAATTACTGTTTTTAATCAACAAGTCTTCGACAATCTTTCCCGAACGATCATATCTGCTCAAGAGACGTACCTTAACGTAAACAATGACAACATAATAACTGAAATGTTATTCAGTCCGGCGATTATTTAAAAAACAATGTATATAAAAATTGATGTATAAACGCAAAATATACTACGGTTAGCAATCCTCAAATTTTCGACGTTCTTTTTCAATATATTTTTCTGCTCCGAAATGTAGCTTAACGTAAACAATGACAACATTTACTGGCCTGAATGTTAGTGATATTTCGTAGAAAATATGCGATACAGGTTCGATTCCTGCTGGAGAACGCATATTTTCTATGGGGAAAGAAATAGTTGTTTTTACTCTTAACATCTCCAAAACAAAACTACTCCATTTTATACGCCAGAGAGAACCTTTCCCGTAATCCATCACCACGACTAATGCTAACCTCAAGGAGATTGACTCATTGCGCTATCTTGGGCCAACAGTTTCCGCTGCCATCAAGTGGATAAACTATATTGAATCAGTTCTAGGATTTTCTCCTTAGAAAGTTAGTCCATGCTACACAATTTTCTTGTCACAATCTTACGCATTTATGAATCGCCCATTTGTCCATGTTTTGAATATTGCTGCCATATCGGGTCTATTGATCTGCTGGGTATTTAGAGATCATTGATAAAAGCCAAAGTATCTGTAATGTTATCGTCCCAGACATGTCTTCTCGGATCCAGTCACTTTCCCATTGCTGTTATATAGCTACTCCGGGCAATTTCAATACAATATTTCCATGGTAATTGTTCTGATGAAAAATCTTTGGTCTCACGAATTTAAGCGCCGTACTAGTTTGGCAGTTAGGTCTCATCCTTTTACAGTTGAAATGGCTAGATGCAACCGTAGGTTCTACACTCGCAGTTTCTTCTAACGCACATTTCGTTGTGGAACTCTCTTCCAGCTTCTTGCTTTCCACTCAACTTTGATCTTCAAGAATTTAAATAGAGTGTCAATCGTTATCTACTGTCTTCCTGATTACTCTTCTATTGTTCTCGCTCGATTTTCGCTTAGTTTACTTCTCTTCCTGCTTCTTGCTTTTTCCAACGAGAAAATTTGATCTTCAATGAATTTAAAGGCAATGTCAATCGTTATCTACTGTCTTTCTGATTACTCTTCTATTGTCTCGCTCAATTTTCACTTGTTAAACTCTCTCTTATCTTTTTTTTCCATACAATCCTGATCTTCAAGAATGTAAATGTAATGTCAATAGTTATTTTTGTCTTTTTAATTCATGTTTTTTTTTTTTATTGTTTTCTTTCCTTAATGTTTTCTTTTTCCCATATTCCCTCACACTCAGTAAACCCTTGCGTGTTAGTGGCTTTATTGCCTTGCTTGGGATGAAATTGATAAAAACCAGTATATTTTGAATGTTTTTCAATTACCGATACTTCGTTCCTCATTTTTATACTTTTGCGGCAAAATTGTGTTATTTTCTGATATATAAGTTTGTTGATGATAAAAATGTATTGTTGGTAGCGCAAGGACATTTAATTTTCTGTGTCGCTCCAGAAGATTTTTCTCGCCTCAGACCATCCTTCAAATTGACAAATTTACAATTCATATTTGCATTGAATACTATTGTCATATAAAGGTTCAATTATTTTTATTTCCTACGTTTTTTTTTTATTTATTGCTTCAGTTCTTCCGGTAGGAACAGTCCCTGTTGCATGCTGTGAGTAATTTTATTATTTTTATTTTTTATTTATTTATTTTAAACGTGGCTTAAATTTTATTTTATTTATAATTTTCAGACATTTTCTCTTCGTGTCTTTTTGAATTCGCACTTTTCTTTATTTATCTTGAGTCTGTCTTTCTGTAAAGTTTTAAGAACAGGTTTTAGTCTTTCATTGTAAAAAACCCCTGCTGTTAAAAAAAATACGTCTTTTGGCGTAATGTCTCTACTTTCAATAAAATGGTATTTTTTCCTGTTGCATGCTGGGAGTGATTTTATTTTTTATCTATTTAATTTATTTTAAACGTGGTTTAAATTTTATTTTATTTTACTTATAATTTTCATTATTATCTTATATTTTATTTTTGTTTATAATAATAGCAATGTTCCTACCTGTCTTACCTGGCTGGGTTGAATTCTGTCTCCAGACATTCTGCGTCCAACATTTTCTCGTCGTGTCTTTTTGTATTCGCACTTTTCTTTATTAATCTTGAGTCTGGCTTTCTGTAAAGTTTTAAGAACAGGTTTTAGTCTTTCATTGTGTTTTTTTTTATAACTCTACCGTAGATTAGAACATCGTTGACAATTGTTTCGACTCGTTGCATATATTTCAATAATTCTAACATCTTTCTTTGAAATATTTCCGGAACTGATATACCAAAAAGTAATCTTTTGAAGTAATATCTCAAAACGAGTAATCAAAGTTGTGAGTAAATGGCTTCCTTTACTTAACGGAATTTGGTAGAATCTGCTGATAGCAGCCATTTTGAAAAAAATTGATCCATTTACTTTAAGCGAAATATCTAAATTTAGTAACATATAATGGCCTCATTTCACTGCTGGATTCAGCTTCTTCAAATCTACACATATTCGAATTTTTCTGGTTCTTTTTATTACAGGTACTAAAGGCGTACACCAATCAGTTGGTTCTGTAACCTTTTCAATAATTCCCTCGTTTCTGAATCTACTCCATTCTTCTTTCACCTTTGGTAAAATAAGGAATGGGTCTCTCCTAGCTGTTGTTACACAGTAAAGCGTTCTTTTTCAGAATTATTTTAACTTGGTTTCCGTTCATTCATCCACAGGCGTCAAATGAAATTCTCTGTTCTATTCTCTCTAAACGTTTCACTACATTCCTTTTTATAGCCGTTTGTTAAGACAATAAGTTATCTCCCTTTACACATTTAATGACATGTTTCCAAATAATATTTGTCCTTATCTTTTGTAGTGGTAGCCCCAATGAACTGGACTATTTCTCCAGGACTTGTAAAGGTTTTCAGGTTTTAAAAGAAGTTTTTTTTTTCTCTGATTTTTCTAAGTTTCGGTTGAGATAATGTTTATGTCGGCGCCTGTGCCGATTTTAAACCTCACCGCTGTTTTACAAATTTTTTTGATTTTGTACCATTTTTTTTCGTTTAAATCTGTTTCTGTTAGCTATAGTATATTTGTGAAAATAAGGTCGGTTTTTTTTTATGTGGGGACCTGAGTGTTTCCATTTTGCTGCTGGTTTTGCTTTAAAAAGTTGGTGAAAGCTAGTCATAGCCAGTCATACCACTGCTACGTAAATCATAATATTATGGGGAAAACAAGGCAGGAAAAATTTCTGGCACGGAAAAGATACTACATCTGCAGCAGCCACTGGATCTAACTAACGCCTTTATCCACTGCCATGTGTCCTTGAGATGAGTTCAATAAATCGGTTAAGGCAATGGAGAACTTTCAAAGGGAATTAACAGGAGATAACTAATAATGATGACATCCATTAAAAACATGGCACGTGGAACTAGAAAAAGTCTACCCCAGTGAGCAAAATAAATTTTTTCAGTTCGACGTTCCAACCACCTGAAGAAGGCCGTAGATTATTTTTTTTTTATTGTAATAAATATGGCGAAAAAAAGATGAGGACAATAGTCCGAATAATGTAAATATATATACATATATATATATAATATATCTCAATATATATACAGATACTGAAGGGCCGAAAAAATGTAATAAATATTGAACAAAGATTTGAAATTTACAATAGTCCAAATAATTTAAACAATGTACATAATACCTCATCTCTATATTTCATACACACACACACACACATGTTCACACAAACATATACATGCACACATAATGACACACACACACACACATACACACACAATATATATATATATATATATATATATATATATATATATATATATTTTATATTGATGCATGTTTCATTAAAAATATAGAATAATATTTTTTTCTATTTATTTTATGTAAATTCCTTTCATATCGTCTGATAAGTTTAATAACATTATCATTGAAAGAAAAAAAAAAATCACCATATTGATACATGTTTTTTAATCCTATCTAAGCTTTCGGCTTACATAAGCCATTATCAAAGATGACAATTACTTTCAATATATTAAACAATACACGGACATAAAAAATAATGATAGTCTGTTTTTTTTGTTGCATGGAAATTTCTAAAGCAACGACAAACTCGTGCATATAAGAGACGCTGGAAGCGAAAAATCGCACCAAAGCCCATGACATCATACATGACCACGCGAGAGTGAAAACAAAAAGGGTTAAATATGGGAAGCCGTTGGTATAAACCAATGGCTTCTGTTATCAATTATAGGCATTTAAGAATATTTGTGGAGATTTTCATAGTTTATTTTGTTCAGGTTAGGTTTCAACTGTTTTTATGTATATAGCTTCAAGAATTTTTTTTTTTTGTTTATTGTTTTCATGTTTAAGTATAGTTGTGTTTTCAACAAGGATTTTCCGGAATTGTGTACATGCGGCCAGGCATGTTGTTTTAAATGCCTAAAAATGTTAGAGTTATCATTCAAATATAGAGTCAAGCGCCGTGAAAGTGAGTTTATGGTGTGATCAACATAAATATTATTTAATTCGTTGCAGATACAATCTCCCAAAGGGCACTTGAATTTGTAAACTGTTGGTTTTTTGCAAATCGCTAACCGGGGGAGAAGAATCATGGCGAAAAATTGAGTTGGATATACTAGATTTAGTGTTATGATTATATATTAATATAAAATTTTTAACTTTTTTTTTTTGCTATATATGTATATTTATATTAATTTTTTTTTTAGTATATTTTTATCTTGTTTATAATTAGTATGCATTTGATTACGATATAGGAGATTAATATGTTTAGGATTAGTTGAAGCAGTATTATGTTCTATTTGCTTAGTATTAAGACTTCTAAGAAAGCATCTTATTTGTTCATCAACTATATAGTTTGGAAAGCTATTATTAATAAGTGTTTGTTTTATATTTTTTAGTTCACTGTAAAAAATCTGTTTTGTGGATGAATTAGTTTCTGCACGATGTACTAGATTCTTTATAATTGCTATTTTGTAGTAATATGGACATTCACTCTTGTAGTTAAGTGTACATGAATTTATGCTTGTAGGTTTTTTGTATGGCGAAATAGTAAACTTGTTATTATTTGTGTTTATCAATATATCAAGGAAGGGGATTTTATCATTAGTATTGAGTTCATATGTGAATTTAAGGACAGGATTATTTTGGAAACTTTTTTGAAGTTGAAGCATTTCATCTGTATTTTTAACTAACATAAGGATATCTTCAACATACCTTCGGTAGATGGATGGTTTTTAAAATCTGTAAATATCTTCGAGGTTCGACATATAGAAATTGTTAAATGTCGGACCCAGTACTGAACCCATGGAAACACCATGACGTTGTATATATATATATATATATATATATATATATATATATATATAAAATTTAATTGGTAATCCGTATGGGTAGTGCCAAGGAGGATGAAATCCCGAGAGCTCAATGTAAATCCAGAGCTAATATTTTAAAGAAAAACAGACCACTTTAAGGTTCCATTATAATAATTTATTTCACCACAGCCCTTTTAAAGGAATCTGGATCATCAGATAGCACTTCCAAAAGATGAAACGAAACGAAATGAAATGAAAATTTATACTTTTGATGGCTAGTGTAAGTTTTTGTAATTTAACAGAGGTGGTAATGAGGGGTGGTTTGAGAGACATGGTCGAGTTTAGAGGGGGTTTATTTAATATTTCTTTCAATCATACTTAGTATTGGGGGAGGAGGGACCAGACTTTGACCTATTTAAATGGTTAACTTAACGGAAGTGATATATTGAAAAGGGAGGGAGAAGAGAGAAAAAGAAAAAGAAAAAGAAAAAGAGAAAGAAGGGGAAAAAGAAAAGAGGCTGTAAATAGGTTTCACGTAGGAAGAAGAGGGGTGGTATAGTTTTAGCAATTTATGTAAAAAAAATAGATTTTAATGTTTGATAGTAATTTAAATGTCTAAAAAAAAAAAAACAAAATTAATTTGATTCTTGCTAGCAATTTAAATATCTAACTCTTTTACAAATAATTTAGGGATTTAACATAAGTTAAATACTGTATTTATTAACACATTCATAGAGAACACATTAAAAAATTTTCTTAAAAATATAACAGTTAACCGATAGTAATCTTTTAATATTGTAAAAAACTGTTATGGTAACATCTTTATCAGTTTGAATAGTAGTACAAGCTAATTGTAGTTTCTGTAATATATTAGGATTAATTTTATGTGCGGGTAAAAATGAGTTACTCTATATAATTCTTATAATTATGTCAATAGTTTCACTAAGACGGACATTGGTAAATAAGTTTCAACATCAAGTGAAGCCATGATTTCATTGTTGGTTTTTTCACTTTTTAGGATTTGGATTACTTCTAATGTTGACTTAACACTATATTTACTAAGAAGGTAGGGAGTAATAAGTTGGTTAATGTATTTTGTTAGATGATATACAGGAGTTGAAATTTGCGATATGATAGGACGGAGAGGATAGTTAGGTTTATGTGTTTTTATAGTGCCGTATATGTAATCAGGTCTGTAATCACCAACAATTTTAGGGAGTTTTAAAGAGTTCTATTCAGTATTATTAGCATTAATAAGTTTATTAAGCTTTGATTTTAGTTGGTTGGTCATGTTCTTGTTGAGTTTTTTAAACTTTTTGTGATCATGGAGTATGTGGTCAATTTTTATTTGCTGTAATCCAATTTGTTTAGGATGACAAAAATGTTGGTCTTATCAGCTTTTTTTACAATAATGTCAGCGTGGTTGCGTAGTTCTTGTGCTGCAATTTTTAGTTATTTAGAAAGCATTTTTGAAGAGTTTCTGCTTTTATCATGCCGATCCTTGAATGCCTCGGCCTTAAGTAAGTCTTTAAATTCTGGTGTTGTTTCTATTAGTTGTTCATCCTGGAGTTTGACAATGTTTTGCTATAGGGTCTCAATTCCTATTTTTTTAAAAAGTCGTTGATATTTACAGTATATATGGAAGTTAGGTCCAGTAATTCTTTTTGGTGCTTAGTTAGTTCATAGTTTGAAAGGTTAATGAATTTATCAATTTTTTTAGGAAAAGTGATAGTACCTTTGTATAATATATTCAGTTTTTTTTATAAATCTAAACCGGTGTTGAGCTTCAGATTTATTGGTAATTTCCATGAGTCTATGCGTTATTTCCTCCAGTTGGTCCGGGGATATATATATATATATATATATATATATATATATATATATATATATATATATATATATAAGTGAACATTGAAGTTAACACTTTACAGGCGACAGTCTGTTTTATATAGACACAATCGTCAGGCCATATATTTTTGCAAATCGCTAACGGGGGAGTGGGAAGAATCATTGCGAATAATTGAGTTGGATATACTAGATTTAGTGTAGTATATGATTAACTTAATTTTTTTGTTAGGATCTGTTGGGGATATATTAGTATTTACCAATGTTTTTAGTATATTTCCATCTTGTTTATACTTAGTATGCATTTGATTACAATATAGGAGATGAATATGTTTGGGATTAGATGAAGCAGTATTATGTTCTATTTGCTTATTTGTTCATCAACTATATAATTTGCAAAGCTATTATTAATAAGTGTTTGTTTAGTTTATATTCATTAGTTCAGTGTAAAAATCTGTTTTGTGGATGAAGTAGTTTCTGCGCGATGTATTAGATTTTTATAATTGCTATTTTGTAATAATATGGACATTCGCTCTTGTAGTTAAGTGTACACGAATATATATATATATATATATATATATATATATATATATATACAGGGTGTCCTTAAAGTGTCTTTAGAATTTAAAAATATATTATAAAAGCCAGTTAATGAGAGATTTTAATCAGATTTATTCTATGTACTCAGTAGTTATCAAAGTTATTAATCCCATTGCATTTGTGTATTTCAGGGTTCCTGATGATGTAAGAGGTACTGATAAAGATGGTTAGACATCCGATTCCTTCGAGCCGGGATCGAACTCAATCGGATGTCTAGCTATATTTATCAGTAATTCAGATGTATTCTATGTACTCAGTAGTTATCAATGTTTTTAATCCCATTGCTTTTGTGTATTTCAGGTCTCCTGATGATGAAAGAGGTACTGATAAAGATGGTTAGACATCCGATTCCTTCAAGCCGGGATCGAACTCAATCGGATGTCTAGCTATATTTATCAGTAATTCAAATTTATTCTATGTACTCAGTAGTTATCAAAGTTTTTAATCCCATTGCTTTTGTGTATTTCAGGTCTCCTGATGATGAAAGAGGTACTGATAAAGATGGTTAGACATCCGATTCCTTCGAGCCGGGATCGAACTCAATCGGATGTCTAGCTATATTTATCAGTAATTCAGATTTAGTTTATGTACTCAGTAGTTATCAAAGTTTTTAATTACATTGCATTTGTGTATTTCAGGTCTCCTGATGATGTAAGAGGTACTGATAAATGAACCCCTAACATTTCCAGACCAGTGGATTAGAAGGGATGGCCCAATTCTCTGGCCACCTCGTTCACCAGATACCCCAACCCCCGACCTTCTTTCTATGATGTTATGTTAAAGATATCGTCTATCGAACAAAGATATGGGACCTCACTGATCTAAAGCCCAAAAATCATTGATGCTATTGCCACCATTGATGATGATTGGCTATGCTACAATGAACCTGGCAAGAAATCGAGTACCATCTTGATGTGCTACCTGCAACAAATGGTACTCATACAGAGGTGGATTAAATTAGTTTAAAAAAAACTCCAATATCTACTCCTCATTTTGTAAAATGTTCCATATGGTGAAAGATCTGGAGATTGAGGGGGCGGGCAAGATTTGCAAAATTCCCTTATCTTCCTTTGATTTTAGATAATTTTTACGCAGTTTTGAGCTGTGTTTTCAACCAACATCTTGTTGCAAAACAAACACTTGTCCAGTAATCCGGCAGAAAAAGGAATTTTTAGGATCTTTCTTAATGAACTTAGGGAAAAAATTCCAGGTGATCCAAAATATTGATCAGTAGTGCATATAAAACCCCACATAATCACCTAAAAGAAACAGGATGAGCGAATAGGTGAGCGGTTAACGCCGTAGAAGGTGAAAACTCCAACCCGGGTTCAAGTTCTCTTCGATTCTGCGTTGTTCAATTAATGCCGATATCATTGGAAAAGGCATGAACCCATTTCCACAGTTATGGGTTAAACCACAGCAGGGCGAACTGAATTCTTTTGCCTTGGATGTCAGCCAGTCTAGGAAAAGGAAAAATCTGAATACAAGCATGAGGGTTATTTGTAGACTTTGCAGCACACCTCGTACCATTCTTCCCAAAATTGTGTCTGATTCTACACAAGTCATTATCATTACTTACAGGATTTATAAATTAAACAATTGTCCTCATCTTTATTGTTGTGATCCCAAAATCTTGGTTGTTATTGTTCGCTGCAATGTTCACTTATATATATATATATATATATATATATATATATATATATATATATATGGTGCAGATATATATCTGTTTTTTGTATGAATGATTCATGTAATATATATATATATATATATATATATATATATATATATATATATATATATATATAATGTTTATTGTTAATTGTAACACATTTCTAAAAACATTTTTCGTATTACATCTATATTTTCGTTGTCCTGTTATTACCGAGAAGTAAAAAACAAAAACAAATCTATTTCCATACCTGAGGATGTCTGTAGGAACAGACGAAAGCTTGTAAAAAATAAAAAAAGACCTTATGCAACTGGAATTTATAAACAGGGATCATAACATTCATATACAGGTTCGGGGTTAATGTACTTTATTAAATTTGTTTGCGAAGATGGATTCTCGCCATTTATATCATTAACTTCTATATCTGGTTTTTGTATGAATGATTCATGTAATATATATATATATATATATATATATATATATATATATATATATATATATATAACCTGACGATTACGATTAGCATGAAACGGTCCGTCGCCTCTGAGTGTTGATTTCAATGTTCACTTTTATATTTACACTCGCTCTATCTCTGATATTGAGCACTTTATCCCATAAATATAGTGTGTGTGTGCATGTATGTATAGATAGATAGATAGATAGATAGATAGATAGATAGATAGATAGATAGATAGATAGATATGGACATATTGGGATATATAGAGAGCGAGATATATAGATAAAGAACAGACTGAGATAGATAGATAGATAGATAGATAGATAGATAGATAGATAGATAGATACGGACATATTGGGATATATAGAGAGGAGATATATAGATAAAAGAACAGACTGAGATAGATAGATAATAGATAGATAGATAGATAGATAGATAGATAGATAGAATGAATATGGACATATTGGGATATATAGAGAGCAGATATATAGATATAAAGAACAGACTGAGATAGATAGATAGATAGATAGATAGATAGATAGATAGATAGATAGATACGGACATATTGGGATATATAGAGAGCGAGATATATAGATAAAGAACAGACTGAGATAGATAGATAGATAGATAGATAGATAGATAGATAGATAGATACGGACATATTGGGATATATAGAGAAACAGATATATAGATAAAAAACAGACTGAGATAGATAGATAGATAGATAGATAGATAGATAGATAGATAGATAGATAGATAGATACGGACATATTGGGATATATAGAGAGCGAGATATATAGATAAAGAACAGACTGAGATAGATAGATAGATAGATAGATAGATAGATAGATAGATAGATAGATAGATACGGACATATTGGGATATATAGAGAGCGAGATATATAGATAAAGAACAGACTGAGATAGATAGATAGATAGATAGATAGATAGATAGATAGATACGGACATATTGGGATATATAGAGAGCGAGATATATAGATAAAGAACAGACTGAGATAGATAGATAGATAGATAGATAGATAGATAGATAGATAGATAGATAGATAGATAGATATGATATATACGGACATATTGGGATATATAGAGAGCGAGATATATAGATAAAGAACAGACTGAGATAGATAGATAGATAGATAGATAGGAAGTAATGAACTTTGATGCATAGATTGATATGAATAGGCACCTCGGCGTCGTGTAATGGTTAGCAAGCTTTTCTCGCTAGATCAGTTACTATTGAAAAGTGACTTCGATCCTCACTAGGTGCTCCATACTTTCGGCCTTGTGCCACATCTAAGCTACGTTTAGAAAATAGCCATTGACTGAAATAGATAGCTATTAACGAAATACAGTATATATGATATTAGATCCGTTTGTGCTTCAAATAGACAAACCGGAACGATTATTCTATTTTGGAAAAAAAAAATTAATTCTTCCCACTTCTTTTTATTAAATACTAGCAGTAGAGCCCGGTGTTCCCGGGGATGTAACAGTAAGAGATAGATCAAGTATCGACCATCATAAAGACTAAAAAATAAAACTGACAAAGATTATTGTTTCAGGTTGACGGACACGCATGTCTTAATTATTTTTTTTCCTTTTTACGAATTGGTCAAACCCAAACTCAAACAAAAACATTGTTTTCAATCGTTATGAGTCTATCGACTGAATAGAATTTTATTATAAACAATTGCCTTGTAAATGGAATTTTTAAAGCATTCTGAATTTAAAAATAAAGAAAAAAAGTGTGCAAGACAATAAGAAACACTACGTGCCAAAAAAAAATGTAGGAAATCCGATCCCATATATAAACGAATACACACACACACACACAAACAACCAACCTGGGTTTTATAATAAGTATAACTCGATATGAGTTGTCCCCCTTTCATTCTGGCGAATCGTGGTTTATCGTATTTCAAAATTGATCTCGTGCAAAAACAATTGTTTTTACAGTTTTTGGCGCTATCAGAACCACCGCAAGGTAATTTTACGTAGTCCTGTGAAGTTTTGTTGAAATCGGTTGAAAAATGTAGGAAATCCGATCCAATATATAAACGTGTACACACACACACACACACACACACACACACACACACACACACACACAACAACCTGGGTCTTATAATAAGTATGATTTATCAAATTTTCTTCCGACCGTTAATTTAGGGTGAGAGCATTTTAGGAATAAGCGTTTCATTTGATAACTTAATAAAAGGGGTGGATTATAAAATTAGTAACCTTAAGTAAGAAATGTTTAAATTTTTTCCATAAAAAACAACCTTTTTTAAAAAAATTTTTCAAGTGGTTTTAAATTTTTGATCAGGAGTGTACATACGATAGGTGTCTTGTTTGTTTTCTTTTCATCTTCGGTTGAACAATTTGAGTCCGCCATTTTTCTTATAGTTGGACCTCCTTCTAGCAGGAATAAACAGAACGTGTTTCTAATTCAACAACACTCAACCCACACGGTCCT
>CAHIKZ030002088.1:150000-165000 GCA_903632075.3 Acanthosepion pharaonis | reverse complement strand
TGAAACCGGTTGATTTTTATCCACTGTTTATGAAGAGGTGGTTGTGAAACCGGTTGATTTTTACCTACTGTTTACGAAGAGGTGGTTGTGAAACCGGTTGATTTTTACCTACTGTTTATGAAGAGGTGGTTGTGAAACCGGTTGATTTTTACCTACTTTTACGAAGTGGTTGTGAAACCGGTTGACTTTTACCTACTGTTTACGAAGAGGTGGTTGTGAAACCGGTTGATTTTTACCTACTGTTTATGAAGAGGTGGTTGTGAAACCGGTTGATTTTTACCTACTGTTTACGAAGAGGTGGTTGTGAAACCGGTTGACTTTTACCTACTGTTTATGAAGAGGTGGTTGTGAAACCGGTTGATTTTTACCTACTGTTTACGAAGAGGTGGTTGTGAAACCGGTTGACTTTTACCTACTGTTTATGAAGAGGTGGTTGTGAAACCGGTTGATTTTTACCTACTGTTTATGAAGAGGTGGTTGTGAAACCGGTTGATTTTTACCTACTGTTTACGAAGAGGCGGTCGTGAGCCTGTTCGAATTTTACCTCGTGTAAAAAAAAATCGCTCCCTGTCTTCACAAATTTGCTTTGTTTTCTTTGGAATACGAAACCCTGCAGATATATCAGTTTCAAGAATCAGAGAAAGATCTGTGTTTAAAGGTACTATTCAGCTTTGGTTGCTCGTCGTTGCAATCCGTAGCTGAGCCTGGTCGCCGTGAGATTGGACGATATTTCCCCCTCAGTTTTTATGCATTATCAGATCGAATGACAGTTGCTCCTTGGGGATTGCAAGTTCGAATCCTGCCGGAGAGCTCATATTTTACTCTAATATGATTTTTCGAATATTCAGGCCAGTAGACGAAAGTAAATAGATATGCTGTTTAATAAACAAACGGAGCGTCTAATCAAATATGGGTATCCACTAAAATAACCTTTAAGTAATAAATAAATGGATAATCATATATGGATATAAAAAAGCCTCTGCCATCCCCAGTTAAAGGGAGATAACTCTATGAGTTCTTTAAAAGAAAGACTACAGACATTGGAGACAAGAATCCATATAGCCTTATTCAAGCTGTTTTGCGCAGTTTCCAATATATGACAGTTCCTACCCTGTCTTGTCTGCGTTTTCTGTTCTTTTTCTGTGGTGTATTAAATTATGTGTTTGGATATTCATGATTAAAAAAAAAAAAAGAAAAACTGGCACGGTTCAAGGGAGATAACTCGATAACGTCTATAAAAGAAAAGCTACAGATATTGGATACAAAAAATCCATTTAGTCGTATCTAAGGTATTTGCGCAGTTATGAGAGTGCGAAAGTTCTTGCCCATTCTCGTCTGCATTTTGTATTCCTTTTCAGTGCTATATTGAATTATCATGAGTTGTGAAGTCTCATTTTTTTCTTTCACAAGATCGGCATTTGCTTCTTTATTTTTTTTAAAAAATTTTTATGCATTTATTCTAGTGCGCAAAAGAGATAGGTTTTATCATTTTAGGTGTCCTCTACGCAACCAGTTTCACGAGTGCTTGTTGATACTTGTTTATTATTAATATTAGGCACCAGGCAAATAGGTACTAGTTTTGATTCAGCACAATTTCAGTAGAATCCCAGACACCCGAACCTAGGAAGCCTTCTGGATATGAGGAATTGGCTACAAAGTCCGGATATGAGATGTTATATTTAGATTAAAATAAAAGAACTCAAATCAGGTTTAACATTTATTTTCAATGTTTTATAGTAAACAAAATAATCTAATGTCGAGTGAAATATAACGAAACTGACTTTAAGGAAAAAGAAATAAATTATGTAATGTTAATGAAAATTCATTAAATTAATTATGCCACGTATGCAAAACAAATAATGTAACAAGGATTTTTTAATCGCTGTTGCACGATGATTCTTTCTCTTCTAATGCCATTCTCAACTTTTTCCGCATTTCGTTTTGCTTTTGGTCTTGAAATTTTTTAAACGAAAGACACTTTTTAATTCTGCGTGTGTTATTGCAATCGTTATAGCTGAATGCTGGCTTTCTTTCCATAAAACTGACAATCTTTTCAATAGCTTTTTCAATTTCAGTTCAAGTTCCATCACAATCATGATTTTTATTTCCTTGTTCATTGTGACAGTGTGAACGCTGGAGACTAGTTTCTTTGGAAGATTTTATATAATACAATGTTGATTTTCCTATGTTGAACTCAGCCATTAGTTATAATGAACTTTCACCAGCGTCTAGTCTGTTTAAAATTTCCACTTTTTGCGATAACTCCAAAGTTGTTCTTTTCCTCTTATTCCCATCAACTTTTGCACCAATAAAAGACATTAGGGTGAAATAAGCAGAAACGATTATCCAAAGTAAATTTCCTGAAAAACAGAAATTTCAAATCTGTTACACATCACGGTTCAAATATACACATCAAAATCATATACGGGTATGAAGGATTCCGGATATGAGGGATTCCGGATATGAGGGATTCTGGATATGAGGGATTCCGGATATGAGGGATTCCGGATATGAAAATATATCTACTATATTTAAGAAAGAGGAAAATCTTTCATTAATAGTTATCTTTTTTACTGTTAATGAACTTTTGAACTACATAGATTTTAATGTGTTTTATAAGACCGCTTGATGTGGTCGGCATTGGAGAAGATTTTTTGAATAAAATCAGTTACTGAAAGTGAAAGAGAATGAGAAAACCTTAGTAGAAGGAACCGGAAGTCAAATGTTTATATCTATCTATCTCAATTTCTGTTCACATCTATCTATCTATCTATCTATCTATCTATCTATCTATCTATCTATCTATCTATCTATCTAATTTCCTGTTCACATCTATCTATCTATCTATCTATCTATCTATCTATCTATCTATCTATCTATCTAATTTCCTGTTCACATCTATCTATCTATCTATCTAATTTCCTGTTCACATCTATCTATCTATATTTATTATCTATCAACCTCATTCACTGTTCATATCTTTTTAATTTTGGGGGAAAATGTCAGTAGAAGTATCCACACACACACACACACATATATATATGTATATATATGTATATATATATATATATAAAGAAATAAGCATACATAGAATCAATCAGTAATATTAATGCGATTAATGGCGAACTCACTTCGCTAGTAGAACATAATGTATGCATTAAATTACTGTTAATCTATTGAATGATGTGATCCTCATTTATAAAACTGTTGTAAGATGTTTCTAGTATATATTTTTTTAAGTTAAGCAAGTACTTTCGAAGATTCATTCCTTCATCGCCAGGCTGTAGTTTTTTTTCCTTTAATGTTAAAACTTGAAGACGAAATGATTGTTTGTAGACCGAAAGATGTTCTTTTTTTTTAAGAATGTGTTCTTTATTGACGGTTGTACAATCTCGGAACGTGCGAGTCGCAACTCTAAAGTTCAAAATTTCAAGTGAGAATTTTTATAAGAATTTTGTAATTTGGTAAATCAAGGAATTCTTTTTTTACAAGTGTTTTTCAGTTAACATGACATGAACTAAGTATATAGTTCAATTAATATAGTGATATGTCTTAGTAGTTTTTTTTCTTTAGGAATTTCATACTGCGGGATCAATTGTATATATATATATATATATATATATATATATATATATATATATATATATATATATATATATATATATACATATACATATATATATATATATTTCGATAAACGTGCAATCAATTTACAAATTCATGAATTATTCACACAAAAACAAATGCAAAGGTTAATGATTTAATTGGCGAGAAATCCATCGTCGCAAACAATTCAAATAATATACAAAAACCTCCGAATCCGTTATGAATGAAAAGATCCTTGTTTCTATAAATTTCTGCCGCATTAGTTCTTATTTTTACTACAAGCTTTCGTCTGTTCCTACAGACATCTTCAGGTATGGAATAGATGTTGTTCTTGTTTTTTTCTCTTAGTAATAAGAGGACAACGAAAATATATGTATTGTTGTATCCGAAAATGCTATTGGAAATGAGTTATTGTTTTTGGAGCGTGCAGTAGCAACGCTGAGTTTGATTTTAATTTTTTTACAGTTGTGCGTTCATGTACAAATATGGTGATAAACTTTGACAGAAAATTTACCAGTAAAAAATTCGTTTATCAACATATTTGCATGAATATATATATATATATATATATATATATGTGTGTAAAAATAATATATATATATATATATATATATATATATATATAATATATATAATATATAATATATTTATATGATATATATATATATATAATATAATATATATATATATATATATATATATATATATATATATATATATAATATATATATATATATATATATAAATTTTTGATTTAATTTTAATATTTTTAAATATATATATATATATATATATATATATATATATATATATATATATATATATATATATATATATAAAACCTCAGAAACAATTTGAATAAAATTTTAAACATAAAAAACAATGGACTTTGCCTCTATGATGCTGCTCTCCCAAAGACATGAAACATATTTATATATTTTTAAAAATATCTAGTAAAAGAATTATAAAGAATACAAGACTCAAGGCATTCTCGTGGTGAAAGGGTTGCTGAATGAGGTTGTCATATTATCATGGGAATTGACTTAAGCGGAACTTTCAAGGGTTGAGGATAAGGAGAACAATTGATATGGAATTGACACAATGACTTGAAATGGTTAAGATTAAATTTGAACGTAAGCATTTGCATGCGGATGATTGTTCCACAAAAATAAAACAAAAAATGTTATGGTTGAACTCAAACGCCATCTGTGATAGCCCTCTACAACTTTCTGTCTTTTGTTGGTTCAAAACATTTCATCGTCAATAAATGTTTGGAGGTAAACAGATTTCAAAAATGTTCAAATTTGGTCTTTTATTTATATATTTGGGATTCTAATATATCCACATAATCAACTGGTGGGCACACAAACATGGCATTACAAATCATCCCATAAAATGGTATCCACTAAAAAAAAAAACAACTATTCTTAGACATTAATGGTATTCAATGTCGACAATACTATGAGATGAAATGGTATTGTCCACTTGATAACAGAATAAATTTACCTAATTTCAATAAAATACTCCTGAAATGAAATGGTATCCATACTTTTTTTCAAAACTTTTCCTTCGTATAACTATTATTCTAGATGTTGTTAATGATTATTATTTTTATATTCAATGAAAATCTAAAAATCGAATGGTATTTATTAAGTCAAATTTATGAGATCCTTAAATTCCTTCTTTTTCTCTCCCACTTTTTCTATCGTTCCCCTCTTCCGGTTTTGATAAACTCTTTTAAGAATTTTCGTTCTTTTTTTTTGATTGCCACGGATTTTAGTATATCCTTAAAATGAATTATGTATACACTATCTCAATAATCAAATTCTTCATTTCATCTCTCTCAACTAACGTTTTTAAAAAAACCTTCCTTCCTTCCTTTTAATTCCTTCCTTCCTTCCTTCGTTTCTTCCTTCGGAAAAAAAATAATATTTCCTTCCTTCCTTTTCCTGTCTTCTTTAAATTCCTTCAATCCTTCCTTCCAACCTTCCTTTGTTTATTCCTTCTTTGTATCAGTCCACCTTCCTTCCTTTTTTCTTTTGTTGGAAATCCTTTCTTCAATTCTTCCTTCGTTTCTTTCCTTCCTTCGTTCGTTCCTTCCTTCCTTCATTCCTTCCAAATCTTAATAAAATTATTCCTTTTTTTTTTCTTCGTTTATTCCTCGTAGTTTAGAATATCCTTCTTTGTACTTCCTTTCTTTCTTTTTTGAAAAAAAATTCCAATCGTTTCTTTATTTTTTTTTCAATCAAATCCTTCCTTACTCCTCTCCTCCCTTTCTTCCTTCCTTCTTTCTTCCTTCCTTTTATCAATCCTTCCTTCCTTCCTTCGGATCCTTCCTTTGATATTTGAAAATGATTCCTTCCTTCCAATTTTTTTCTTTTCTTTCCAGAAATTCCTTCCTTCCTTTAATCCTTCTTTCCTTCCTTCCTTCTTTGTTATCAACACGTCTTCCTTTTTCTCCTTCCTTCCTTCAATCCTTCCTACCTTCCTTCAATCCTTCCTTATAAATTCCCCCCTTCCTTCCTTCTTTTTCCCTCCTTCCTTAAAATCCTTCCTTCCTTTCTTCAATCAATTCTTTTCTTCCTTCCTTCAATCCTTCCTTCCTATATTCTATATCCTTTTTATCCTTTCTATCCTTCCTTCAATCCTTCCTTCTTTGCTTCCTTCAATCCTTCCTTCTTTCCTTCCTTCAATCCTTCAATCCTTCCTTCTTTCATATCCTTCCTTTCTTCCTTCAATCCTTCCTTCTTTCCTTCCTTTTCCTTCCTTCCTTTCTTCCTTCCTATATATATATATATATATATTTTCTTTATATATATATATATCCTTTTCTTTTGTTTCTCTTTCTGTCCTTTGTTTTTTTCCTTTTCAACATCTCTCCCCTCCATTCTTTCTTTCTATTTTCCTTCCCTCCTTTTCTTCATCACTCTTCATCCTTTGTTTTGGATTTCAAAAAATAATTTCTATTCTTCCCCTCTTTTTTCCTTTCATTTCAACATTCCCTCTCTTTCTCCTTCTTAAAAAAAATATATTATATTTCCACCATCCTCGGCATTGACTCGTTTCCAAAACTTCAGGAGGTGGTCGTTAACAGCTAATATAATTTATATTTATATATACAATAAAAGTTTGTGTGTGTTTCGTGTAATGAAAGAAGTGAGACGTTACATTCTGTTTTTTTTTTTCCGTGGCGGGCGGGCGGCAAATGCTAAACAAATTCATTTTTGCGCAAAACACTTATGAAAACAAAATGGCCGATCGCTAAATCAATTTACAATCCAATTTTTTAAAGCAGATAAATTTCGAAAGAGGTTCGCTTTCATAATGAAACATGTTCTGGTGTGAAAAGAAAATTGTATTTGATATTGCAAATACATAGAGACAGATAATACAAGGAAGAAAGAGGACGATGGAGTTGGATACAACAATGTCTGTGAGAGGAATGGCACTAAAATTATAGGAAATATTTTATGGAGAATGATAAAAAAAAAATTCCAAACAAAGTGAGAATGAAAAATAGTCTATTCTATCTATCTATCTATCTATCTATCATATCTATCTATCTATCTATCTATCTATCTATTCAGTATCCATAAATTTGAACATCTATCTATCTATCTATCTATCTATCTATCTATAAACTCTATCTATCTATCTATTATCTATCTATCTTCTCTGTATATCTATCTATCTATCTATCTATCTATCTATCTATCTATCTATCTATCTATCTATCTATTCAGTATCCATACATATCTATCTATCTATCTATCTATCTATCTATCTATCTATCTATCTATCTATCTATTTCAGTCTGTTAATATATATCTCTGTCTGTTAATATCTGTCTATCTAGCTCAGTCTATCAATATCTATCTATCTCTGTTAATATTTATCTATTTCTGTCTGTTAATATCTATCCATCTATCTCTGTCTGTTAATATCTATCTATCTATCTATCTATCTATCTATCTATCTATCTATCTATCTATCTCATATCTCTTAATTGCAATCTATCTATCTATCTATCTATCTATCTATCTATCTATCAATCTTCATATTTGCTTTATCTATCCATCTATCTATCTATCTATCTATCTATCTATCTATCTATCTATCTATCTATTCAGTTTTAAAAAATACATTTTCTGATATCTATCTATCTATCTATCTATCTATCTATCTATTTCAGTCTGTTAATATATATCTCTGTCTGTTAATATCTGTCTATCTAGATTTAGTCTATCAATATAATTATCTATCTCTGTTAATATTTATCTATCTGTCTGTTAATATCTATCTATTTCTGTCTGTTAATATTATATCCATCTATCAGAACAGTCTATAATATAGAATATCTATCTATCTATCTATCTATCTATCTATCTATCTATCTATCTAAGTCTCTTAATATCTATCTTTCTAAATTTATTATCTATCAGTCTCATTCAATGTTCATATCTGTTCAGATTTTTTTTTTATTTATTAAAAAGGCCTTTTCATCCCCTAATCAAAACTCAATATTCATATTATATATATATATATATATATATATATATATATATAACCTTTGAGGCCAAAAAATGTCGGATTAAAAAATATAATATAATCCATTAGTTCTTTCGCAATTGCCTTGTTTATCTTTTACGAAACTGTGCAACTATTCGTTTCCAGAAATATCTCATCGGATGAATGTGATTTAAAGTCAAAATAGAACCTCACTTTAGCGTGAAGCTCTCCGTAGCCGAGCGGTAAAAATCCGCCGGATGAGAAGGTGGTTCTTTCCCTGTAAAGGCCGACGTATGTTCAAATGCCGTCTCGTTCGTATATTTTCTTTATAAAGTGTTATGGGACCTTACCCATAATAACATAATAGACTATTCCATACGTAATAAATACTGCGCCTCAAGAGGAAGCAGGGAGTTCAGTCTGAAGTCGGACGTCCGGCTGATCGGGTGATCGGTTGAACTCTCTACCTTCGGGCGGGGAGGAACCCGAAGGAGTCTACGCCGAAGGGCGGAATTTCTTTCGGGGAGGTAAATAGACCCTGAACCCGTTTATACGGGTTCAAAGGGCATATTTTATTAAACCGGTCTTGTGCCACATGATGCCCTCGTGGGTGAGGGTGACTAGATATCGTTCAATCTGGAGTGAAGTCCGTCAGGGTGTCTGTCATTCAGTCAGTAGTTCAAGTCGAGTCAAGTCAGTCGAGTCAGAGGCAGTCCGAAACAGAGTCGCGTTCAGACAATTACTGCAAGACATTGGAATAGTGATACTGGTCGAGACTACATTGTTCTCTCTACTAAACCTGATTGTTCATACTAACACTTCTACTTCTCTGTATATATTTCCTGTTTGTAATATATCTGTGTTATTCCATACCTGTGTTCGAGTTCTTCTTTATTGGTTCTACCTTGGACTATCACCGTGATACAAGGAACCGGACCATAACATAAATATTATTCTAGTATTTAAAAATTTATAGACGAAATAAAATCCTGTTTAAAATAAACGGATCGTCTGCTCAAATAAAATTCACTAAAAGTAATAAAACAATAAAAACCGCTAATTTCTTTTCGCATTAGGCAAAAGATTTAAATTATTTAAATAAATGTCTGTGTTAAAATGAAAGCAAAAAAAAAATATTTGTCGCATTATTAAATTTAAAAACTTTTTTTCATTCGTCGAAACTAGAAGGACGCCAAATTTTTTGCATATTAAAATACTTTTGGGAGCGACTTTTGCGATGGAAAAAAGAAATTTTTTAATCTAAATATTCCGTCTTCAGTATGTCATGCGGAATAAATATTTTAAAAATTTTTTATAAATAATTTTCTTTTCCGTCGTAAAATACACGCGACGCGCTGTTTATTTGGTTTGACGAGGTAAGTCGCCGTTTTGTCGCTATAGTCTGATAACACGGATCTTAGCTTTAAACAGACAAAAACGTATATTTTACCCTTTAAAAGGTAACCTTTTTTTCGGCCAACACATCAGAAAAATCGTATAATGTTAACAGGAAACGCGGAGTAAAAGACAAACTAGAAGAAAACGATGAGCTATGACGAAAATACAATTTAATATTAAGAATAGGGAGGTTAGAAAAATAAAATTAATGGGAATAAAAAAAATAACAAGAAAAAAAAAGTTTCTGTGAGTGTGAAAAAAAAAAATATAGACTGTGTCTTTCATTGATATCATAGTAAAATTAAAATTTCCTCATTCACATATTTTAAAGCATATTTTTTGAAATTCGGCAACCTATTCCTGCAGGCTGGATCCGGCCCGAAAAAATTTTGACCGGCCCGGTAAGCCTGATTACCAATGACTCTATTTTTAAAAAAAGAGAAAAGGCTTTTATTTTTATACTATCTTTATTTATATTATCTTTCAATTAGACTAATATTTTTAAAATATATTTTGTAAAACTTTATAATCATAAAAAACATTGGTATATTTGTTTTTACAATATTTTTATTTTTTATTTTATAAAGTCACAAATTTAACTTTTTAAATAACGTTAAAAACAAATCATTTAAATTTAAATTGTTTTATAAATTATATTAAAAATTCTTCCAGAATTAAATACGCGCATTATACATAAACATGACTCATGAATGTTCGATGATACCGCATGTGTAAATTTTTTTAAAATTCATTTTATATGTTTAAATCTATTTGTATCGTATCTATGGGTTTAAATGGCAAATCCAAAAAATTGTTTGATGTATGTATGTGTAATTTGTTTGTTTCACAATTTTCAAAAACAAAATTAAATTAAACCAAAATTTCTCATGTTTCACTTTGAAAATCCTTTTGATTTCCTTGAAAAAAAAAGTAATTTTTGTTTAGTGTTTTTTTTTTATTTTTTTTTTTTTTTTTTCTGATTTTTATATAATGTTTTTTTTCATTATGGTTTTAAATATTTTTCAAAATTTTACAGGGGTTCCTGAAATTATATGTAATTTTCCTTAATTTTTCATTATTTTTGGCCTTTGAAATCCGGCCCGCAAATATTTATATTTTTATAACATGATATATCCCAATATAAATCGAAATGAATGGACCCCTGGCATTATTGATAGGAAATAAAATATTGAAATTGAAATCAGTAAAGACGGATGTTGCAATCTGATTGATCCTTTTATGTTGGCATCTCGACTCAGAAAAACTTTCATAAACGTAAAAAATATATGTTTAGAAACTTATTTTCTTTTTTATGGCAGATTTATACGAAAATTTAAATTTCGTTTTATTGAAATTCATATTTTTTATACATAGGTTGGCATCTCAGCCCCATATATTTCATTTTAATCAAAATTTGAATTTTTTTATATAGAAAAATTAAAGGAACAACAAAGACATAAAATTTATATACAGTGGAATTTTCTTTCTTTATTGCTAAATAATAATATAATAATCTTCATTAATTTCAAAAATTAATGTCAATCGACATTTTTTCTGATGCAAGTATGATCCTGATCCTTTCGTTCTTTTGACATATCCTTTTCTAAAACACTTCTTTTATTCTTTCAATTCATTTGTTTGTAAATTATAATGTTATGGTGGCACTTCAAAATTTCATCAAGGTGAAATGATTAAAAAAATAAAATTAGTTTTTAATTTTATTTTATTTACCTATTTTTTATTTGTTGTTTTTTTTTTTAGGTTAAAATTGTTCAATGGTAAATGTGATAAAAAAAGAATATACAAATAATTTTCAAGATATATCACAAAATAAGTTAGATTTGTTGCCCGTTCTTTTTTATTTCATGGTGAAGATAAAGATTTAATTTAACATCTTTTATTAAGATGTCCTTATTTTTTTAAAAAAAATGTTATTGTTGCATGCTGGAAGTATTTTTCATCACTTCTTCATTCATATATCCATGGTTGGCAATAAAAAAAAAAATATAACTGTAAACCTGAGGAGGGAATTTTCTTTTTTTTGAAATTTTTATTATATATCAAAAATTCATAAATGAACATATATATATAGATAAATTTATTTTTGCTTTAAAAAATGTGACCTTAAAAGAAATTATCAGACATTGAAAATGATTGGAAGAGCCCATAATATATATAGTCTGATAATCAATTTTGCAAATATTATTTTTGTCATACATTATTCTGTTTTTTTTAAATTTTCAAAATATTTATTTATAAATTTATTCCATCTCATGATATTTAAATTTTTCCTTTATTCCATAAATTAAAATTTATAATATATATATATATATATATATATATATATATATATATATATATATATATATATATATATATATATATATTCATGAATTATTCATACAAAAAACAAATGCAAAGGTTAATGATTTAATTGGCGAGAAATCCATCGTCGCAAACAATTCAAATAATATACAAAAACCCCCGAACCTGTTATGAATGAAAAGATCCTTGTTTCTATAAATTTCTGCCGTATTAGTTCTTATTTTTTTTTACAAGCTTTCGTCTGTTCCTACAGACATCTTCAGGTATGGAATAGATGTTGTTCTTGTTTTTTCTCTCAGTAATAAGAGGACAACGAAAATATATGTATTGTTGTATCCGAAAATGCTATTGGAAATGAGTTATTGTTTTTTTTGAGCGTGCAGTAGCAACGCTGAGTTTGATTTTAAATTTTTACAATTTGTGCGTTCTTGTACAAATATGGTGATAAACGAATTTTTTTTTACTGGTAAATTTTCTGTCAAAGTGGCATGAACTATATTGTTCAATAATTACAGTAATGTCGCAATTTATTATCCAAAAAATCGCATTTGGATCAGTTATTTTTAATTTATATTTAAACATGCAAAAATTTACAAATTTCATGAATTATTCATACAAAAAAAAATGCAAAGGTTAATGATTTTTATTGGCAAATCTCCATCGTCGCAAAACAATTCAAATAATATACAAAAAATAGAAATGTTATGAATGAAAAAAATCCTTGTTTCTATAAATTTCTGCTGCATTAGTTTAAATTTTTTACTACAAGATTTCGTTTCTTCAAAATGATATTTCAAATATGGAATAGATGTTGTTCTTGTTTTTACTCAATTTTTTAAGAGGACAATGATTGAAAATATATGTATTGTTGTATCCGAAAAATGATATATTTAAAATGAGTTACAATATAATATTTTATCTTGCATTAAATTAATATAAAATAGATATATATATATGTCAAAAATGAAAAAAATGAGGGTTTTATTTTTTTTGAAAAATTTAGTGTTAATTTTCAGATCTTTATTTTAAACATATATTGTTAAATATATTTAACTTTAAATTTATGTCCTATTTTTTTTTAAAAAATTTTTTAAAAACTAAATATTTTTTTTAAGACCATTTGGGAAAAAAATAAAAATTTTGTCGAACATTTTGATAATGTTTTTTAATTTTTATCCAAATTTTCTAATTTTTATATTATATTTTATTATTTCAATAATTTTTGTATATAATTTAAACAAAAGATATTTTAGATCAAATTATGATTTCTGCTAGTATTGACATAAAGATTGGTTCGCAACAATAACAGTCCATTTTGCAGACACAGGTTTAATAGTTCAAGATATAGTTCTCTTGAATCATTTCCATATTTATATATATGAAATATAATATATTTAAAAAATATATCTAGATTTAATGTATTTTCACCTGAAATCATTATTAAAATGAAATAGACATTCATTGTCTGTTAATATTAAACTATACATATTATATATATATATATATATATATATATATATATATATATATATAAATATAAAAAAAAATTTAATAAAAAAAATGCAAATTTGTTTAATATTCCATGGTTATAATTTATTACATTGGAATTTTAATCATGATCCAATTCATCAGACCTACAAATTCAAAAAGAAATCGATTTGTAATATAACTCCTTATAAAAAATAAAATTTTATTTGATCATTCAATATGTATATTTTAGATAGTTAAAAACAAGTGTGAAGGAAATGTATGAAAGCTATTCATATGGATGTAACAGAAAAAGTAGAACAGAAAGGCCTAAATTGAAAGTAAATATTCAAATTTAACAGAATATTTTTTTAAATAGTTTAAATAACGGTTTAAATGAGTTTCATACAGATAAATATGAATTATTTTTCAGATGCATAATTATTACTAGAATCGCTGAAATAAATTAAACTTAAAAAACAGAATTACATTGAGTTATACCTATATTATATCTTCATTATATATATATATATATATATATATATATATAATATATATATGCATGTTTCATTAAAAAAACAGACAAGGTACTACGGTTAAAGCTTTTTATTTAATTTTTCTTGTGTTCTGACAAGAGCTTTCTTTTCTGGACAAAGGGTGTGTAAGAACTGTCCAAATGTTTTATATTTCCGAGCGCTTTTTGCTATACCTTTAGCCATTATCAAGGATGATTCGATTTTTCAGTTTAATTGAGTGTGTGCGTTCTGTGTATGTCTTAGTGTGTGGTAGGGATGTTTTTAATTTCCGAATACGGTTAAACATTGTGGCCTTGTTCGTAGTTAATATTGTTAAAAGTTGGCTTTTTTTTTTTTATTATTATTAAAGCTTCCATTATTTTTAGTCTTTTTTTTTACAGGTGGATGCAGTTAATATATTTGTGTTTTCTACTAGTATGTTTCCTAATGGAGTCTGGTAAATTTGTGTGTTTAAGTGGGTTCTCATGGAGCTGTGATCAGATAGGTGTAACGTAAGACATCTGGATAAGCATGTGGTTGTGTAACCGATGTAATTATTTATGAGTCCGGTTTGATCAGGAACACAGTTCCTTAAGGGACATTTGAACTCATAGATAATGTTCGTTTGTTTTAATTTTGACTTAAATGCTAGTGTGTTGTTTTTATTGAAGATAAGGTTGGCAGTTATTAAATTTTTTATAATAGATAATTAGTTTGATTTTTTTTATTCGGATCAATTGATAAGTAGTATATTTCTTTATAATATGCCTTAGAGAAGATTTTGTCTTGTTTGTAATTAATATGCATTTGGTTTTTTGTAAATTTGTATATATATGTATATTGACCACTAATATTATATATATATATATATATATATATATATATATATATATGTTAGGTTTTTAAAATTGTGGGTAAATAATCCAAGTTTCCTCCTATTAATACAAAATATTAAAACTGATCCAAAAGAGAGCTCAATATAATTTTGATTACAGAGTATTGAAGTTATATATATAATCTCAAAATTATAATTATAACAAAAAAATCATAAAACCTTTTAAACTCTTGGGATTTAAGATGGAGATCACTTCCAATATAAAAATGTTTATTAAAAATTTACATATAACTTAATAAATAATAATATTATTTAAATAACCATAATTTATAAAAACACAAAACT